>PVKH010045496.1:0-10489 GCA_004027955.1 Chaetophractus vellerosus
CACCAAGGGGTGGGGTTCAACGCCCTACTGACATGGCTCAGTCAATGCCCTAATCATAACTTAATCATGCCCAGATGAACAGATCAGTTTACAAGCATGATTCAATATTGATTTTTGGAATTCATAATTACATCAAACGGCTACAGTGATGGATAAACAAACTGTGTTATGTTCATCAACAGGTAACTACTCAGCAATAAAAAAGAACCAATGATAGATACATCAATAATGATGAATCTTAAATGCAATACGTTAAATGGAAAAAGCCAGATGCAAGAGGCTACATATTGGATGATTCCATTTATGACATTCTCATAAAGGCAGAACTATAGGGACCGAAAAAAGCTAAGTGGTTGCAGGGACTTTGGGTGGGAGGAGAAATTACTACAAAGGAGCATGAAGGAATTTTTTGGAGGGATAAACATGTTCTCTATTTTGACTGTGTTGTTATATTAAGCATGCATTTATAAACTAAAAGGGTAATTTCACTATAAATAATTTATACCTCAGGGCCGGCCGCATAGCCCAGTGGATAAGGCGCTGGTATACCATATGGGAGGCCCCGGGTTTGGTTCCCGGGGACCTCTCCTAGCAGGCAGACCGCCTTGAGAAGGGCAAGCCGAAATCATCAAGTAGGTCTACAAACAATACTGTAATTTAACACAAGTGCATCTTTTTACCCAGGAAATTATTGTACAGAAAAAGGTACATTATTATCATGTTTAGATTTTACTATTATAAATGCAATTAAGATTTAAAAATTGTATTTCTGACTCTGACCTTGACATTCTAAAAACTAAGCAACTATTATGATGTAAGGAATATTTGTGCATAATAGTCTCACAAGTTCAGAAGTTCACACTTCTGAACAGGAAGTGATTATATATACAATAATAAAAAAAAAGATTTATTTTCTTTATTTTCCCCCACCCCCTCCATGTTTTGCACTTGCTGTGTCTGTTCATCTTCCCTGTTTCATTAGGAGGTACCAAGAGCCGAACCTGGGACCTCTGATGTGGGATGGAAGTACCTAATTGCTTGAGCCACCTATATTCCCTGTTTTTGTTGTGTCTCTCATTATGTTTTTTCCTCCTCATGTCTCTTGTTGTGTGAGCTCAACATGCCTGCTTGTCACGCCAGCTCGCTGTCTTCTTTAGGAGGAAACGGGAATCGAACCAGGGACCTCCCATGTGGTAGGCGGGAGCTCAATTGCTTGAACCGCATCTGCTTCCCACATATACAGTTTTATAAAATGTGGGAAAAATCCCTTGGTAAAAGCACACACATCAGAGACATCTCAATTACTAGACAGTAGAAAGGTGGGAACCAACTTGGGCAAACTAGCCTTTTGGGGTATTGGGTTTCCCTTGCACTATTTGTTATTACAGGGCTAAAATGGGCTGTGGTTGCACCACATTCTACCTATACGAATCTACTGTGTGTTTTTAATCCCATTTTATATATCTACTATCTGTTCTATGACATCCTTCCAGGTGTCACACAGTAAAGCCACAGAAACAAAGATAAGGTATTTAACTTTTTTTGTTTGTGCATGTGTGTTTTAAGTTTTGTGGGTCCACAGCTATAAAAATTATATGTTATCTTTCCTTGGACAAGCTATTGCTATGTGAGCATACTAGAAAAGAGGCAAGATGTACATCTAAAGCCTGAATGGTCTAGTAAATAATTCATTCTATTCATATTTGGTGCCTTAGAAAATGTATGAACTCTAAGTTCTGGTACCCTTCCCTTCAAAAACCACTATTGAAAATGATTTTCTAGTAAATTATTTACACTAGAAGTCTTAAAAATTAAATTAGATTTCAATCTACTGAATCAAAGTCAATATAAAACTGGAAACTTGGCTCATGTTAAACAATTTAAGCTCTCAAATTATTTAATTATGTTAGATCTCTTTATTCATTGGAAAGCTATTTTTGTGATTTCTTAATGAAAACAGTCTGGCGCAGGTGATTCTCATGTGTTCTTTCATTTATATCTGTACTCAGAACAATTTTTTTTTAGGCAAAATTAGTTATTTCAGTAACATATGTGTTAGAGATAAGATTTTATATACCTGATGAAGTGCTCCTGCTGGTAAAATAATGGCGTCGCCAAGGAACTGGATAAGAGTGCAGGTTCTGACACCATATTCTTCAAGCAGTCTTTGGCGGAGCTTTTTGTTCACATACCAACTTTGGTCACGTATTGGATCATGTTCGGGTAGAACTTCAAGGCCTTGTTCTTTTGAAATCTAATAAAAATATATACCTCAATTTCAGTAAGGGAAATGAAATGGTAAATTACAATTTTCTTTACAATAATAGTCTTTAATTCTTAGAATCTTAAGGAAAACTGACTTGTGCTTCTCAAGTTAAAGATACCAACAAGCTACAAAAATCTGAAAAGGCAAAGGATCTTAAACTATGAAACACTGATAATGCTGTTAATAAAGTGAATCCAAACTCCTGCTTCACCTCCTCCCTCCACTATGAAGTTTCCAACCATCTGGTTTTTCTTAAAATTGTGACAATGGTACAGCTGAGGAAATGCTTGGTTTAGTTGCTTTGTCTCAAAAGCTAAACCAACAACAACAACAACAAAGCTAAACCATCCACATATATGTATTTCATAAATATTTTCTTGATCCTACTCTCTATTTTGAGGTAGGTACAAAGATCATTAACTTTTGTATCACTAACTTTCTAACATGTAAAAAACCAACCCCTTTTACCAATCAGTGAAATAATCTTCTGTTTGGCATAAAAGACCATCTTTTAGATTAAAATACTAAGTATGGTGGGATATGATAGTAGAGAAAGGGCTATAGCTCCTTAAATCCCTTCTGAAAGATGAAGTATCAATATAAGCAGCAGTGATGATGCCTTTAAAAATGCCATGACTAGAAAATATTTGAGGGAAGGGTTTCAACTAATTATTTCAGTTTGATGTGTCATTTTCTTTCAGAGTTTCTAACTAAAGGTATCATTACTCACAAAATTTCAGTCTACACAAGTAAGTATTGCAGAACAATCAGAGGTGAGTAGACTTGTTTCTCCTAGGACAACACTCAAAAATGAGTCAGATTCAAAGAAAATAAAGAGCCTACCTTCTTTACGTGATTCTATAAAGCATTATGTTTTTATATCCTGAAAGCCCCAAATCCCTTCTTTCCACATCCAAAAGTAATTAAAATATGGATCATCAAAAGATTAGTCCTTTACTATAAGGGGATGAGAAACTGAGAGGAAATCACCAGTCAAAACCCTAATTTGAAATGGGGATTTTTCAAAGGAGCAAGAGAGAGAAGATTTTGATTTTTAACAATTGAAACTTCTTTTCCCTCCTCCCTTGAAATTAAAATCGACCTAATGAGGGGGCAGGTGTGGCTCAAATGGTTGGGAATCTGTCTCCCATATGGAGGGACGGGGGTTTGATCCCCGGGACCTCCTGGTAAAATAAAGAAAAAAATATAGAAGTTGTGCCATCAGGCCCTGCCAAGCCACGCAGCAAGATGATGAAGTAACAGGGGAGACACACAGGGGAGAGCAGAGACAAGACGTGCCGAAAAACCAGGAACTAAGATGGCACAGGTGGCAGAATGCCTCTCTCCCACATTGGAGGTTCCCAGGATCGAATCCTGGTGAAGACAGGAGGAGAAGGATGAGAAGAGAGGGCAGGAAACAGACACAGAGAATTGCCCAGCGAATGGACACAAAAACAGCAAAAACGGGAGCAGGTTAAAAATGGATTTAAAAAAAATTGACCTAATTATCTTATATTGCTGAATGAGGTTGCATTAAAAAATAATTAGGGGAGTGGATATAGCTCAAGCAGTTGTATGCCTGTGTCCCATGTACAAGGTCCCAGGTTCAAACCCCAGTACCTCCTTTAAAAAAAATAAAAATAAAAATAAAATAAAATAAAATAAAATAAAATAAATAAAGTCCATGTTTAAGGTGAGGACATGTATTATTTGCAACTTAAGTTATACCTTTTGAAGAAATTCCCTAATCTTGTCAATGTCTTTCCCAGCATAAATATGCCACAGAGCACCAGGTACTTCACTTGAGTCTTTCAATCTTTTTCTTAAAATGTCATCCAAATCTTCTTCCTCAAATTTCTTGAGTATTCCTAAATAGAGAAGAGTATTTTCAAATTTGTCAGTAAAGATGACCAGAAAGTTAAATCTCATTTATCAGATTAGCAGAATGCCAGATTGGATTAGACCTCTTGGGGAGAGATTAAACCCAGTATATTCAAAACTGTTAGAACTATAAGAGTACAGAGAACACTGACACTGAACTCAGTACAGTAATTTTCCCAGTTCACTTGTTTTCTGCAAAACAAGGAGAAGGAGATTAAAAGAAATAAAAAATTAAGGACTTCTATTGAAATTTGAACATTCTACCTGTCCCAAGCGGGTAATAAATGACTTGCATTCACATAGCATTTCATAATTTACAAAGGACTTTCATGACCATTAATTAGTTGGGTCTTTAAACTACTTACTAAGGTGGGTATGATAACCTGTATTTTACACCTGAGCAAATAGGCTCAGTGAGGAGAAGGGACTCGCTCTTTATCAAGACTAATGAATGGAAGAGCAAAATGTCTTCTAACGGGGGTGGGGAGGGGTACACAGGGCAAGGAATCCTGTATATTATTATGGATAATCTATAAACAAATCAGAAACGTCACGAAGTCTGTTGAATTCCTTCTATGCTCAACAAGATTGTAGTTGTGAGCAATATCAAAGCATTCTAATATGTTGAAAAACATTTTAAATCCTATATATATGTGTAATTATAGGAAGCACTTTTTAAGTATGTGTATTCACAACGTTACCTGGCTATCTCTGAGTGCAGGACTACAAGAAAGTTATCTTTTTCTTAGCTGAATTTCTGGTTTCAAAAAAGTGAACATTTTAAGAAATGTCCTTTTAAGAGGAAAAGAAATCTATTGCCTACAACAAAGATATACCAGATGTTCCCTAATTTGTGAGAGTAGTCTTTTATTTTTAAACTTGGCTGCAAGGACCTTCAAAATTAAACATTTATTAAGTGCTTACTATTATAAGATACCATCTTATAATACCATCTTATGATGTTGGGGATTAGTGTTAAGAAAGACCCAGTCGAGACCTCATGGAGTGAAACAGATTTAATAAAGCCAAGCAAATAAATAGGAATATAACAGTGAATAAGTAAAACAGAGTACAAAGGGTGAACAGAACACTGGTTCAGTTCTCCAATGTTATCTGTGGCAAAGTTTTTCCAAAATCCATAGTATAGCAAGAAATTTAAGAATGATGTAAAAAGTTTATCATAAAAAGCTATCCTATACTCACATTATATCCTTTATATAAGTAGGGTTTAAAATGTTCTTTCTCTTAAAAAATGGCAGTTGACAGTTTTTTAAAAATGTGTTTTATAAAACTAAAAGCTGAAAACCCAAATTCACTGCTTTGCAAATTCAAGAAAAAGGAAGGAGGCGTTTTCTCCTAGGGAAAATAATGATAGGCTAGAAAGGAGTTTATTCTCTTTAGAGTAGACCTCTAACGAGAGATGACAATCTGAGGTACAGTATGTAGGATAAAGACAAGACATGACCAGGGAGACAAGAAGACAGGAGAGCCACTATAAGCAGAGGAAAGAACATGTGCATTAAGTAGGTCAGTATTTCTCAAAATGTTTTAAGTGTTAATGTAACTGAACATTACTTTCTTTGTGACTACCTATATAAAAAAAGTGATACATTTTAGATAAAGAAAACAAAAAAAATTTTAAATGTTGGTGAAATTTTCCTCAAAAGGAAAAGGAGTGGTAGAGGGATGTGTGGGAACAAAAACAAAGTTCCAACATTTAAGGAAATTAAAGAAGAGGAGAGAAAAGCAGGTATAACTACTATACTATAGCGTTAAGTGCTATGGGGGACAATTTGAACAAAGTACAGTGAGGTACAAAGGAGACATAAATAATCATGTAGAATCATAGGTTTGCAAAGGAAAGTTCATTTGAATCATGGGTCACAAACTTGTGTCAGAGCTGGGACTACAACTCAAGTGTGTCTGATTCTAAAATCCTTGGCAGGGGAGGGGGAGAGTTTCTATTTATTGAAGTCAATGGTGTCAGTTAAGGGAGATGAATAACAACGTAAAAATGAGTTTTTATAGTTTTGGTGAAATTTACACTGTTTTCTGTAGAAGAACTTGTCAAATAAAACATGCAAGTAGAGTGAATAAATACTGAATCTCTGTGCCCCCAGCACCTAGTCAATAAGCTGTGGCTACATTTTGGGCTCCAGACAGAGAATTGGTATTCTAATTGGTAACGGAAGTCGTGTATAGAATTTCACAAGAAGAACACGTAAAGAATAAAAGGTAACGGTAAAAAGTGAAACATTTAAAGGAAGAGGTGGAAAAGACTTGAAAAAGTGGCACATTCCATAAGGTGGTAAAACCATGTGAGTGGTGGCACAGAAGCTGGGGTTGACGTGTAAAAGAAGAGGTAGTGATCAGCGGTGCCATTTATTACCGATGGGGCAAGTAATAAAAAAGAGAAAGAAACCAATGAATTACCAATTATGAGAGTCAGGTAGAGCCATAGCAATAGCAATTTCAGTGGAGATGCAGGCAAAGTCAGCCTTGCAATGAGTTGAAACATGAAAGGAAAGTGACAGAGACAGAAAATAATTTTTAAAGAAAGGAGGAGAGATAGTATGCTGGAATGGAAGATGAAGTCTGAAGGAGGTTTTCTTTTGGGAAAGAAGAGTCTAGTGTCTGCTCCTATTTGGAAGAGGAGAAGCCAATGAAGAAGAAAAGGTTAAAGACCTATATCTGTATGTCTATGTCTCTACATGGAAGGAAATAAATGATGGAACAAGGTTACAAAAATAAGTTGAAAGGATGGGAACTAAAACCTAGGTTTTAGATAGAAAAGTTATTTCTACCTGGGAGAAAAGCCCCTTCTTCCTCTGATACTGGACGGAAAAAAGAATGCCTGATCCTAGTTTCTTTTCTTGAATAAATGTTTAAAAGCTGAGTAATAGTTAATTTTATGAATAGTTTATTTCATAAAAACAATACTGTACTGTTTGGAAAGAAGTAAATAAACAAAATGATATGTTTTTAATTTTAACCTTTCTTTTATAAGAGAAAGGAAAATTCATCTTTAATTAATGAATATCAAAATACTATGTTCACTGCAACTGTTTTTGTAATCTTTGCTATTACATCAGAGGTTGACATTCTGGTTGATTCTAGTGTATGTGGTTATTCAACTGTTAATCCAAACACCACTATTCCTTTAAGTTTCTTTACCTGCTTTTGAGAGAACGCCATTTCCTTTTGCTATGCCTACATAGACTAGAATATTGACAACATCAGAAGCTTCTATATGGAGATTTGTTGTTCCTATATCGTGATCTTTAGCAGCAGCTACACCTGTGTAAAACAAAATTTTACTTGACTAAATATATATTTAATAAAATAATCAGATATTCTCCTTCCTTATCAGGTATGAGGAAAATTTCTTAATTGTAATTTGAGTTATTGTCTCATTACCAAAACCTGCTCCTGAAGGTAACAATCTAGAAAACATCTTAGAGGAATCAAATTCATAAAAAAATTTATTTTATGAGGAATTAAAAGGTATTTAACTATACATAGGCTATTAATTCCTAACGTAATGCTTGACACATACAAGAAAACTTCAATAGATTATTAAAATAACAGATTTGGTAGAAGCTAAAAATCACTGGACAATTTATCTTTGGATAGAAATTTCTGTTAAAATCCCATAAAATTTCAAGTTCGGAGAAATGTGAATAGACACCTACCGTATGCACTGCACAACCTGGGTCCTAGATCAGGACGTACAAAAAATCCTGGCAAATGAGAAGCCAGATTGAATTTTCCTTCTGGATTACAATATTCTGGCAATGGCAGGCTTTTTAGAAGATCGTCATATCTGAAGGAAAATAATATTGCCTTCCTTTAAATAAACATTTGCATTTTTAAAGCACTTCCAAATATATAATTTTCAAGTTGCTCACAACACAAAACAATCTTTCCTTAAGTCTTTTAGACAGGTAATAGTAACACCTTCTTCAACTTTATACACAGTCAAGCACAGAAGAGGAAAAGCGATGCTGACTAAAATTGCAATACTATTTCACTATCCAACAAAAATTAAAAGCACCATGAGAAGGGAGGCACAAAACAGGGTCCCAAAACACCCTTTGAAATGAACAATCTATCCTGTACTGCCCTAACTTCTGCTTGCTGAAGCTCCAGAAATTGTTTGGCTTTTAGTTTTATTTTTTATTTTATTTTAAATTGAGGAAGTAAACACCTAGAGGTCATATTTGCAGTTACTTATCCTATACTTCTGGGAATAAACTCAATTAAATTTTAAAAAGACAAGAGTCAAAACAAAAAGTTTCAAAAGATACTACCTTGCTGGCATCATAGTTTTGAAGTCTTCTCCTGAAGGGCAATCTTTCAATTTCAAAACAACCGTCTCTCCACTTTTGTTTTTTTGTCGTTCTGTAAAAAAATTCCATTAATTAAAATTAAATGCTGCATTTTTGTTTTTTATTAAAGTTTGGAGAGGAAGTTTAATTTGAATATTTAAATGTTTGATTTGAATATTTTATAGTAGGTTATAAATGAACCTTGGTTATTTACAAAACTTATGTTCTTTATGTACAATAAACAGTACATATTATACTACTCATTTGTGATATCTCAATTATTACTCCATTTTTATAGAAGCTCTTTATAACTGCTACTAACAATACAATCTTAACATTTGCATTTGTAAATTTCAAAGTATTTTCATTCAATTCTCACCATTTGATAGGGTTGCCAAAATTATTCCCTATATAAGGAAACAGCATAAATGACTTGTTTACGGTCAAAGGAATTTAGTGGTAGGGCCAGGATTAGGACCCAGTCTCTTGATTCCAAGTACTTGTTTCTTTTAATTAGACCAACAATGTAATACAGATATCGAAATTTTGAAGAAATTAAATATCATTTTAGTCTTACAGTTGCAAATTTATCATTTTTGGGGGGATACGTTTAAGAAAATAGTAAAACAAACAAAAACCCAACGTACTTGAAACTTCTTCAAAACCATCCCAGAATTCCTTAACATTGGCATTTGAAATAATGCTGTCTTTGCAGTTCAGGAGGTCAGCGTGGTGGTCTCCAAAATCAAGACTAATTGATTCGGCCTTCCACAAGCTAATGTTCATTTTCTTGTGCATACCAGAAACTACTGCAGGCTTATAAACAAATAAAAGAACAGTTAAAAGGTATATGGCCTAGTTTGAGATTTTATTTTATACACATACAACAAATGGTTAACACATTAAGTCTGAGGCCTAATTACAGATATCTGAGTATAAAAGAGGCTAGTAGTAATAATAGCCCCTGAAGTTCACAATATATTGGTCAATAGAGGTGATGAGAGAATGCCACGTACAGTACATTGGTATTTTTTAAAAATAAAAATTTGGGATGCGGATGTGGCTAGAGCAGCTGGCCACCAGCCTACCACGTGGGAGGTGCCTCCTAAAGAAGATAAGCAAGACAGCGAGCTGATGCGGCAAGATGACGCAACGAAGAGACTCAACAAGCAGGGAGTGGAGGTGTCAAGCAATTGGGCACCTTCCTCCCACATGGGAGGTCCTGGGTTTGGTTCCCAGTGCCTACTAAAAAGAAGATGAGCAGATAGCGAGTGCAAATAACGGGGAGGGTGAAATAAATAT
Organism: Chaetophractus vellerosus; assembly: GCA_004027955.1. Lineage (NCBI taxonomy): Eukaryota > Metazoa > Chordata > Mammalia > Cingulata > Chlamyphoridae > Chaetophractus > Chaetophractus vellerosus. The sequence continues at coordinate 9,778 of PVKH010045496.1, forward strand.
ATAAAATAAGTCTTTTTTTTTTAAAAGATTAATTTTATTACATATTTCCCCTCCCCCCTGCTGCGGCGATGCGCCGAGACTGGTCACTGCGCAGGCGCGGCCTTCCCTGCTTGTGGGTGGCTTTTGCTTCTATTCACGGCCGGCTCTTGCTTCAGTTCGTGGGTGGCTGGCTGCGCTCCATTCGCGGGCGACCTGCCCTGCCCGTGGTGGCTTTTGCCCTGTCCGTAGCAACGTTTGCCCTGCCCACAGCGGCTCTGGCCTGCCCATGGCAGCTTGCCATTCTCAAGGCGGTCTGCCCGCTAGGAGAGGTCCCCGGGAACTGAACCTGGGGCCTCCCATGTGGTATGCCGGCACCCTATCCACTGGGCAATCCAGCCAGCCCAAAATAAGTCTTTAAAAAAATTTTATATGTGTACTAATTATCTTGTAGGTAGTATAAATATGGATTTTTTGAGAGCTTTATCTATAGACTAATTTTTTTTGTTGTTACATATGTTTGTTCTTGCTGTGTTCATTTTTTTGTGTTCTTCTGTGTCTGCTCTGTCTCCCCCCGTTGTGACGACGCGCCGAGTCAGCTCACTGCGCAGGTGGCTCTGCTCTGTTAGCGGGTGACTTGCCCTGCCCATGGCGGCTCTGCCCCGCCCACAGCGACCTGCCCTCTCAAGGCAGTCTGCCTGCTTGGAGAGGCCCCCGGGAACCAAACCTGGGGCCT
>PVKH010045497.1:0-10497 GCA_004027955.1 Chaetophractus vellerosus
ACAATTCTCAGCTACTAATTGGATCATATGGGCCATTCATGTAGATTCCTATTTTGGGGGGACTTTCTCTAATGAAATTCACTGGACTCAAGCAACTAAGCCTGCACTTTCCACAATACAACCATGATTGGCTGGATCAAACACACTGGACATTACAACTCATTCACCATAATAGACTGGGCACAAAATAAAGCCTGTAGGTGGCAGAAGCCCTCATTTGTGATTTGTGTCAAAGTTAGCCCATTTGTCTTATGCTTCAGAAGACTGCATTATATAGGGTATTAAACATTCTGGCTGCTGGCAGATTGACTTCATCAAATTTTTGACCCCTACTCTTGCATTTGTTCACCACCATTGACAACATTTAAAGGTCATTTTTCTGTTCTAGTCTCACCATATGACTATATCTACACCCTTGAAAGGAGTCTGTGACAGGTTTTCAACTTTCTAGGCTTTATACAGCCTCCACAGGTGCACATTCATTGCAAAGGCCACCCAGAAATAGAGTAATAAACAAAGCATTTAATGGGGATTCCACAATACATGTCATTGAAAACCATAAAGAGATATAGAGTATTGAAAAAATTTCTGACTCTATCACCTCCATCTCCTGCTCTTCTTTCTTAACTTTAGTAATACAGTGTGTTAAATGAATGCAGTCAAATGAAAAAATGGTCATATCTTCCTGGTCATGTTCTAGATAGTGATTGAGGCAAAATAGCAGGGTATTATATGTGGATATTTGGAACTATTTTGGAAATTTGGGATTTCTCCCTGACTCTTTACAATGAAGAGTCCGCATGTGTCTTAGTTTGCTAAAAGCTGCTGGTAGCACTATACCAGAAATGGTTTGGTTTTTATAATGTGAATTTATTAGATTAGTATCTTACAGTTCTGAGGATGTGAAAATGTCCAAATCAAGGTGTCATCAGAGAAGCTGTCTCACCACAGGTTGTCTGTGGGTGATCAGGAACCTGGCAGGTCATAATGATTGTTCTGCCCAAATCAAGGCATCAAGCAAAGCTTTCTCCCAGATCTCAGCTGTGGGTGACCAGTCATATGGGTTGTCTCTCCCCTATCTTCCAGACCTCTGTCTCAACATCTTGGGAGCCTCTTACTATGCCTCTGTGGTCCACTGAGTCTAGCCTTCATCTTCTGGTACCTCTTTGTCAGCATCTTGGGGGTTCTCTGTCTCTGAAGCTTCTTCTCTGTGTGTCTCTGTTTTCAGTCATCCTTTTATAAATGACTCTAGGAAGAGGACTAAGACCCTCTATGGGTCACGCCTCACTGAAGCAATCCAATCAAAGTCTTCCCAACTGAATACAATCCAATGAAAGTACCTCACACTCACAGGCATGGATTAGCTACAAAAACATGATTTTTTCCTGGGATCTACAAAAAAATTACAAAATGTAATCACAGGTATGGTGGTACTAAAAGACATCCTCAGGGATCTCCTGTATTCCAGGCAAATTTTTCTTTACCCTCATTGTGAAGTTTCAGTCATATTTCCCCTTGATAGTCAGGATCAATCACCTCAGCTAGTATTGCCACAACTATACAATGGAGGTAAAGAAGAGTCTTCCAGGACTACAGAAGACCCCCTAAGGTATCGCTTAGCTCTACCATACCCCGTGATTGAAGTTAATGGAAAACTGCAACAACCCAATCCAAGAAGAACTAACAATGGCCCAGAAACTTCAGGAAAAGTTTGGGTCACCCCAACAGGAAAAGAACAATGGCCAATTGAGGTGCTTCCCGAGGGTAAAAGGAACATGGAATGGGTAGTGGAAGAAGAGTAATAAATATGAACTGTGACCATGTGACCAGTTACAGAAATGAGGTGAGGTGTATAGATGCCAGGTTGACAAGGGGTGGGCTGTGATGGTTAGGCTCATGTGTCAACTTGGCCAAGTAATGATGTTCAGTTGTTCGTTCAGCAAAGCACTGGCTTAATTATTATTGTGAGGACATTTCATGAACTTCAATCATCAGTGAGTTGATTGCATAGATGACTGATTACATCTACAGTCAACTGAGGAGATTTCTTTTCACAGTGAGAGATGTCTCATCCAATCACTTGAAGGCCTTAAAAAGAGAAGTGATGATTTCACAGGCGGAAGAGAGAATTCCCCTTTCTACTTCAGACAGCCAGTTTCTCTTGTGGAATTCATAGGGAAACTTCATTGGAGCTCCTGGCTTGAAGCCTGCCCTAAGGAACATGGACTTGTGTCCCCACAGTCATGTGAGAAAATTTTTAGAAAATCTCTTAATATTTACAGATATCTTCTGTCAGTTGTTTCCCTAAAGAATCCTAACTAATACATTACGTGAATAGGCAATGAGTGAAGAAAAGTGAAAACATAGGCGCTGGGATGTGACAAGTCAGTTATGTGAAGATATTTGGGAGATTAACATCTGGAGAGGGAACACTGTTGTCTTTATGGGGTACAGTGAGGTGGCAAAACAATGCTCTCTTTGTGCCCTACATCCAGTACTGCCCCCTGTATGAAGCACCAGCTGCACCTGGCAATCTGATCTGCTCCTGGGTTTGTCATCCCTGTCTGTGTAAAACAGGACCAGAATACTTCTTGTGGACATGCCATTCTTGAAGTATTCTGCTTTGCTTGACCCATCAATAGTAGTCCCCAATATAAGTATGTTTAACACAAGGACTTGTAAAACCTTGTTTCAAACTGATACAAACTCATACACTTTATTTGATGGCTGCTCTGTCTTGGGCATACTACTTTGTGCGATTGAGGCTGTGCCTACACTCTGACACTGCCCATGAGACTTATAATAACTAATATAATGGTGATCCAAATCAAATTTTACTACAAATTATGAACTAGAGTGATCTGTGCTCCTTTGAATTATATGTCCTTTTTGTAGTTTGGGGATAATATCTCTCCGTTGAGGAAGAGGGTGGTGTTTGGCCCATCTATTGCCTCTTGTAATTATTGGCTGTGACTCTAAAGATCAGTAAGTCAATCTAATCTCCCTTATGTTGGTCATAAGGAATGATATTCCTCCAGCTACTATTCTAAGCAGCTGTCAAGGCCTACTATTCCCCCTTGGGACTAGTTAGCAGAATGTGGGCTCCTGAGGGACAAAACTATTGAAGGCTGACCTCATCCTGCTGGCTTGAAGTTCTGTTGATAGTATCCCTAATAAAATACATCATGAGACAAATGAAATCGATTTGTTCCAGCCTCTGTGGGTTAAATTGTCATGCCTTTATAAGAATTGATCCCTTTATCATTGTGCTTGCTTTTCCTTTATCCATGATTTAATTTTAATTTTTTGAAATCTACTTTGGCTAACATTAATTTAGGCAGCCCTGCTTTCTTTTGATTAGTGTTTAACAGTATACACTATGATTTACATGGTATACACAGTTTTTCCATCATTTTTGTTTAACTTATGCATGACATTTTATTTGATGTGGGCTTTTGTAATAGACAGCATATGATGAAGATTTGATATTTTTATCCAATTCAAAATGTCTACCTTTTAATTGGTATATTTAGAGATTTCATATTTAACATGATTATTGGTACAGTTGGATTAACATTTTGCTGGCTGTTTTCTATTCATTTGTTCTTTGGATTATTTCACCTCCATTCTGGTTCATTATCAGTAAACCAGACATTTTTTTATGATTCTATTTTATCTTCAGTATGGATTTATTATCTGTAACTCCTCCTAAAAATAGTGATTGCCCTAACTTTTGAAATATGCATTTTTAATTATTGTTGTCTACTTCAAACAATAGCATACCATTTCACGTGGAGTACATATAGAAGTATATGCTCAATTCCCCCCCCCCGTTCTTTATGCTATTTTTTCCATCCCTTCTACTCTCATGTTTATTATACATATATTACAATATTTCTACCATTTTGCTTGTATTTTAGAGCAATTAAAAATAAAAATAATAAATAAGAATAATTTTTATTTAATATTGTTTTTTTTTTCATTTCCAGATATCTTATTTCTTTGTATAGATCAAAGTATTGGTCTTGTATAATATTTCTTTTGCCTAAAGAATTTTCTTTAGTATTTATAGGTGTTCAGGCAATAACTCTCTTAGTTTTTATTTTCCTAAGAAAAACAGGAATACAGAATTCTATTTTAACATGGTTTTTTTTTTTAGCACTTAAAAAATATCACTTTATTGTCATCTGGTTTATGTGGTTTCTGAAAGAAGTCTGTGGAAATTCCTATATTTTTTGTTTGCAATGTGATTTTTTTTTCTGTATCTTCCTTCAAGTTATTCTCTTTATTCCAGCATCAGTTTGAATATAACATGTTATGGATTGAATGATTGAATCATGTCCCCCACAAGGAATTGTTCAAGACCAAATGTCTAGTCCTTTGGATGTGAATCCATTTGTAAATAGGATCTTTTAAGAAGTTATTAGTTAAGGTGAGGCCAAACTGAATCAGTAGTAGGACTAATCAAAATGCCTGGAGTTCCTATAAGCAAAGGAAGTTTGGACACAGTCGGAGGAGCAGATGATTAGAAAGAAACCCATATGACAAAGGCAGGGGATGAGTTATGAATTACCAGTATTTAAGCTACCACCAAAACCCTAGAGTCTGCGGAGAAAGCATGGCCCTGCTGACGCCTTGATTTTGGACTTCTAATCTCCAGAACTGTGAGACAATAAATTCCTGTGGCTTAAGCCATCAAGTTCTATGGTAGTTTATTACAGCAGTCCTGGCAAACTTAAACATATGCCTAGATGTGGTTTGTTTGTTTATATTGATCCTGCTTGGTGTCCTCTGAGCTAATTGGATCTGTTGAGCTTGGTGTCTAGCATCAATTTTGAAAATTATTTGCCATTATTTCTTCAAATATTCTTCCATCCATTCTCATTTTGTTTCTTCTCATGGGATTCCAATTATACATATATATTTAGACCATTTGATATTGTTCTAAATCTCCTGCACGTGCTTTCTCACTCTCATCTCTCTCTGCTGTTCTGACTTTCTCTCTCCCTCTCGCCTCTTCTTTTACCCATTGATTAATTTCTATTGATATTTCAATTTCAATGATATTTTTCTATTGATCAGCGCATAAAAATATATTTGTTAGTTTGTTACTGTTTTCATTTTTAGCATTTCCATTTAATTCTTTTTTTTAAAGTAAACTTTATCTCAACTTCAAAAAATGAAATAACAGAAACAAAGCAGCTTAACAAATTACGGAAACATTACTTAAAAATTTCTGTTCATACACATTTATCTCATTTATGAGATATTAATTTTACAAGATATTATTATGATTAAACTTTTATTTCCTTCATTAACAAGAAGACCTTGGTCATGTTATTTAACTTTTCTGTGCTCATTTATGTATCTTTCTGAGCACTGGAGAAACTATTGTGTTAATTTTTACGATTTAAATGAGATGCATTTGTTTATTTCTTATGTTTTGCAGCTGTTGTTGATACTGCCCATTTTCTATGTTGTCCAATTTCTCCATTTGAATCTTCAACATATTAACCATACTTAGTTAAAATCCTTGCTCAGCTAATTATTTTTCTGTGTCATATATGAATCGTGTAGAGTATACCTTTTAAAATTGTCCCACTGTTCTTGTATATTTTGGTTTTTCTTTAACTTATCTTTTTCTCCTTGCACATCAGTTTTGGGTAAAGTTTCAATTGACACATCTTCAAGCTCCCTGCTTCTTTCCCTGGCTCTGCCCAGTCTACTAACAAGCTCATCAAAATCATTCTTCATTTCTGTTGCAATGTTTTTGCTTTCTAGCATTTCCTATGGTTTCATTATTCATATTTCCATCTCTCTGCTTACATTACCCATCTGTTTTCATGTGATGCCTATTTTTCTATTTTTTCTTAACATATTAATCATACTTATTTTAAATTCTCTGTCTGATAATTCAAACATTTGCATCATATCTTAGTTTGATTCTGATTCTTCCTTCATATCTACTATTTGCTGCTTTTGTTATCGTGTTTGCAAATTCCTCTTTTGTCCTTGTTTTTGTCTTTCTATTTCCTTTGCTTTTCCATAAGAACTCCTCTTTAAATATAGTCTCTGCCTTGCAGCACTTTCAGCTGTAATCTGCTACTATCATATGGAGCAGGTGTGGAGGAGGGAACTGTTCTATAATTTTATGATTAAATCTTAGTTTGTTAGTGGGCCTGCGTCCCTGAGTTGTGACCTTCATGAATGTGTCTTAGCTCCCCTCCCCGCCACAAACACACACACACTTAGATGAGACAGAAAGACTAGAGATGACTAAAATTAAAAAACTTTCCCTCTAGGTGGGATAAGAGTCTGGTAAAATATTTACCCCTGGAGAATAGACTTTTGTTTTGGAGAAGGCTCTCAGTGTACTGTTATTTTTCTTTGCTCCTCACTGTAAGAACCTTGTGGGGTTCCTGGAAGTAAAACCAATGCAAATGTGAAGGTATCCCTAAGACTGCAGCCTCAAAGGTAGTCCACCAAATAAGTGTTTCTAATAACTTATGACTTCAGCAGCTTCTGTTCCAGGTAAGCTGATCTTGGCTATGATTCTCTGTAGTCTATATCTCCAGATTTCAAGGTAGTATTTTTCATTGCAGCCTTAGTTATCTTACAGGTCCAAGAAAACCATTGATTTGTGTTTGTCTACAACGTCTCCTCTTGTTGCAAGTGCAGAAGTGATGACTTCCAAACTTCTTACATGTCAAAGCTGAAATTCCAGGCTCATATCTTAATCAAATTCTGTTTATTTTTTTGTCTATTGGCTGAGTGTTGTAATCTGGTCTTTCCATATGCTTCATAATTTTTTATGAAAGCTGGTCATCTTTTAGGCATCATAGGGCTGCCGTAACCATGTATCAAAAAATGGATGGTTTATAACAACAGAAATTTATTGATTCAAGTTTTAGAGGCTAGAATTCCAAAATTAACATTTCAGCACAGCCATGCTCCATCTGAAAGCTGTAGTAGAGAATCCTTTCATACCTCTTCTAATGCCTGGTGTTTGCAGGCAAGCCTTGGTGTTTCTTGACTTGTAAATGGATCACTTAAATCTCTGCCTTTGCATCATTTCATGACTTTGTCCCCAGTATCTGTCTGCTGTCTCCTTTGCTTCTTAAGGTTACCAGTCATATTGGATTATGGCCCACCCTAGTCCAGTATGACCTCATTTTTATTAATTACATCTTCAAAAACCTGTTTTCCAAATAAGGACTGGGAGTAAGGACTTGCACATATCTTTTCAGGAGACACAATTCAACACAACAGGGCAGTAGAGACCAGTAAGTAGATTTTATGCTTGAAAGGCACCCATATTTCCTTCCTGTAGGCATTTAGTGTGGTAGTTTCAATTAGTCTTCGCCGAAATTTTTCTATAGTTAACCAGAATGCATAAAACCCTCCAAATTCCTCAAAATGTAACCTGTAGTTAAGGTGGGGTTGGTTTACCATTGGGCTTTTCTCATTACCTACCACACACACAGCATCAGGTCTTCCTTTTGTATGTAGCTTCTATTAGGTTTGTCTTGGAGTCCTCCTGTATCTGTAAGTCCCCATGGTTCCACACGCTTTCACAAAATCTATATGCTGAGAACACTGGTGGAAACCCATTGCAGCTTGAGAAAAAGAGAAAAAAGACTTCTTTACTTATGAGGAAGGACTAGGAATAAGTGTTAAGCTCAGAACTGAGACGAAGTGGGGGGCAGGGTACTGAGCAGGTCAATCATCTGAAGCCCAGGGACACAGTATCTGCACACGACTGAGGTCCCCTATTCTCCATCATCAGCATAAGAAGCAATGAATACAAAGTGGGTACCTCTGGGAGTACTCCTTTGTCTTCATAGACATTATTAATAGACGTTCAACATCAATGAAAACCCACACTAAGCCTCCACCTGATTATTCTACCTGAATTCTTCAAATCAGAGTCTGGCTCCATCTGTTCCAGGCAAGGAAACAGAAACGTTCACATTCCATCTCTCCTAACATGCTCCTGTCTCTCCTTAGATAAAGGACAGATTGGTTTTACTGCCATCTCAGACTTTGGATGGGATCAAGCAAAGTTGTGAACTTACTGTTTGCATGTTTTGTTTTGTTTTTGCTTTTGTGTTGTAAGACTGTTATTGTTGTAAGATTTTCCAGCTCTCTACATCCCTGAGTGGAAATCTGAGATTCACTCACACTTTTAAGATTTGTATCTATGTAACTACATCTATATCTAGGTTTACACCTATATCTGTATCTATATCTTTATCTATATTTATCTTCTATACCTGTATCTGTATCTATATTTATATCTGTATCTACATTTGTACCTATGTAAATTTACTTATACAAATTTACATATTATACACATCACATCACATTTTGTTTTGCAAATTAGCTCTAGCTGTTACTAGTCCCAAATATCAGCTTTGTGTCAATTTTTTATATATATCCAATGGCAACAAGTTTTGAGTACTCTCTCTATAGGTCAGATAAGCATTTTTCCTCAGCATACAATTTAATGGAAAGGATAAAATGAATGTGTACCATTTTATGAATGAATACATATTGTATTTTGCGAGGAACTGGATCTATATTAACTTCAAGCTCTCAGTATCACAGTATTGAAAAATGAAGAGGGAAAAAATTTGTGCAGATATTTTGGAGAATGATTAAAAGAGAAGATTGCTCTCTTTGACTTAGGTTATCTCACATACTCTTTTTACACCTTGTGCATATAGAGAACATTGAAATCATTTCTCATCCCAGCACTTATTCTGCTTCCCTTTCCATTGCTTCTAGATGCATCAGTTTACTTCAGTAAGATTACAAGGATAAGCCAAGAACAATATTCAAAGAGGCTGTTTATGTTGCTGCAAAGTTGGAGTGAATAAATTTATTATTATTTCTATTTCACATTCTTATGAAATATATCTAACGCCTGAGCAAATTTCTCAAAGCCAGGACATCTGGGTCAATGTCTTAGAGCAGTTTCTGAGACTTTTCTGCTTATATCAACATTTTTGATTTCCTAAATTCACCAGCAGGTTATATCCATTAGAATCAAGAAATATCTCTTCCAATTTTCTTCATTTTTACATACTGATAGATTTTAATTTAATCTATCTATAAGATTGTCAGATCTCCTTTCATTCTTCATGTCAGTTTGTCTGCTGGTGATTCCAAATTGCTACACCTGGCTTGCAATCCTTAAAATATTATTTGAGTGTAAAGCTCTATTTTAACTTCTCACCATCATTTCTTATGAAATCTTTAAAAGAAGTAATGATACTTTCCATATTCATTTAAAATATTATATTCACCCTCTGCAGTTCTTCACATATTTGCATGAAATTATTTCAAGCATAGAGATATGTAATTTTATAGATTATTCTTACCAGTTTGAGCTTTCCCTGACAAGCTATTAATCTTTGAAATATTTTGCCCAATACTATGATGTACTGTCAGAGGACAAGTGGGATTCATCACTTCCAAATTCATTTGGGCAGAAATAGAACATTAGTATAGATATTTATATTCTTTACACACTCAAAAATTGTGGTAAATGAAGTGTATCTGAGTTTTCTGTTGGGTCATCACAATTAACACCTAAATATAAGTGTGAAGTTACATTCATCAGAATTAATTATTAATTAATGTATTTGTTTTATCCTTATGATGTTTATATTTGTCAGAAACTTTACCAGCTTCAGTACTTAAAATCTTTCCAATTCTGAGAGAATCTTTGAGGAGTTAGATATAAGATGGGTATTATTGATAGAAATTTTAAATATGCAAACCATTAATTGCACATTTTATTTGATGGATTTTTATTAAAAGTCATGAAGAAGCTTATATGAGAAAAATGTATGGATTATGTTATAAAATATAGGTTACATGTTTATAGGAACATTTCAACTTTCTCCCAGCAGAGTATTTTATATATAGAAGGGGCTTAATATTCAGCTTTTGATGAGGTAAAATATGGATAACTTACTGAATTTGTTTTATATTAATTGGCAGATTACTTACCAAATTTCAGCTCCAGGTCTGAGTTTTGATAAATTACTTCAACATTTTGGACCTCATTGGTAAGATTAGAGGGTTGGACCCATTGGTTTTCCTAGTATCTCTAAAATCACTCATTTCATATATCTTTGATGGTTCTAGAAAAAAATTTTGCAGTTCATGATTTAATACGTTATGTAGACCTCATACAAGTTACAGTTTTTTTTAAAATTAAGTGATGTTTTGAAATGTATATCACTTTTAAAGAAGTTAAGGTAAAATTGGCAATTTCATTTTAATAATCAATTAGTTAATATAAAAGGATTGGCTAAACTACAAATATTGTTTAATTTTATGAGAAATTTATCTTAAAGTATAAAATCATTTGGTTACAATAAGAATTAAGAACTGAAAGTGACCTCTTTTTCTGTCTAGTAAACAAGTATAGTAATTTGTAACAATAATCACAGTTGCCAATTAAAGAGTTCAGTGTATTAGGAAATT
>PVKH010045498.1:0-10495 GCA_004027955.1 Chaetophractus vellerosus
GCTATCAGAGAACAAAATGGAGAGGAATATTCAGGCATAAATGTATGAAGAAAAGCCTCATGAAGGAAATCGACTTAGGGCTGTACAAGGGTGGACCATGAAGAGTTTGAGGAGAGGATCATGTGCTTTATGGGATATAAAGGTGAGCCTAGAGGGGGAAGAAACTAGTGGCAATCCTCTCCACCAAAGGCTGCCTTTTAAATTGCTCATGGTTGTATGTAACCCCAGAGTGTACCGACTTTGATTAATGATTTTACCTCAATTTCTCAAAGGCTTTCGTTTCTGCTCTCACCTTCTTAGGTATTCTTTATAGCCTCTTTCTTTGCTGATATCTACATTTCTGTAATCCCTATGGCCAGAGTTAACAGTTTTCAGGGTTCTCTAACTCTGCAGGATCCTTTAACCGTATTCTCTTCCTACAGAGTGCCCTGGTGATATTTTGTCCCCATCATTTTTATCGTGTTTAGCTTGTTTCAATATCAGATTCCACATTGAGAAAACTTCAGTGTGTTCTTATTAAATATACACAGGAAATGGCAGAAGACTAGAGCTATCACCAAAATATCCAAAAGAAGATGGTTTGAAGATTTTATTTCTTTGCTAATATAGTGATGTTACAAATAGAGTCCATTTTCTATATAAAAGTTCTAAGCTTGTAAGATTAGAGAAATAGAAATAATCCTTTCCTCAAGTGGACAACCCTTTTGCTGGACAGAACTCTGAAATAAGGGGCATTTGTCCTTCAGGATTCTAGTTTCCCCTATTCTCCCCACCACTTTCCCATTGCTCTTTAAGAAACTAGTGCTGTCTTTCTCTCCTGTTTAGAGAAAAGAAATTCTAGATATTATTTCATACTGAGATCTTAGGGACTTGATATACTGTCCTCAGTTCATCTCAGGGACTTGATATGATTCTATTTTAAAAGAGGACCACAGCAAGTGGGCAATGTTTTGGCCAAGAGAATGAGTTACCAATGACTGAAATGAAGTCATATGAGAGGAAAGGTGTGGGGTTTTTGGGTGGAAGAGGGGTATTGGAGGTGGAGGTTGTTGGGGAAGATTTTGGTGATAATAAAACAGGAACTATCTTCTCAACACTCCACTTGTTCCATTATCTTCAATGTTTAAGCTCATAGCCAGCATATCTTTTCTAATGAAGGAGGTGGCAGTAGTAGCAACGAAGATAATAGTAGTTAATTTGATATTAATAACTTACATTCATTTTGCATTGATCTCTGCTTTACATGGACACTCATTTAATCTCCATTATTATCCCCAAGTTAAAGATGAAAGTGCCGAAGCACAAAGAAGATAAGAATGTACCCAAAGTAGAAGAGCTGCAATTCAAATCCAGGAAGCATAGCTACCTAGTCCATGACTGCTAACATGGCTAACATGTGTCACAGGCTCACACACAAGAGGAACTAGCCCACATGCACATGTGATGCACAGTACTAGGCCCTTGCCTAGTGGCCACATTGGAGCCAGTGTTTGCCTTCATTCTTCCTAGGACCTACAGCTACCCAATGCCCTCGGCACCACCAAATTTTACCCCTTCTTCCTCCTACCTTCGTTTCTCCTTCCCCTGCGCCTACTCTACCCTTCAAAAAAGGAATAAACAAAGTACTGGTGTTCCTTTCTTGGGAGATTCTAGCTAAGAGTTAGTTAATCTGATTAACCTTTATTGGTTCATTTATTGCTACCATTTAGACTTTCACACTAAAACATAACTGATTTCTATTTCATAAATGTTCAAAACGTGATAGTCTATAAAAAGTGTAAACAGAGCTTTCACAAAGTAATCTGTTTTGGAGTCCAATATCACAGAATTTTAAAGCTAGGAAGGCTCTTAGTGGTTACCTGAGACAGTTAGCTGAGACAGTCTCCTCGCCGTAAAGGTGATAAAACTGCAGCCCAGAGAGCTCTAGTGACCTGGGTAAGGTTGTAACAACTACTTTTTCCAGGAATAGAACCCAGATTTTCTGACTTCTTATCCAAACTCTTCAACAAAAATTGAGAGGCAATTTTTCACGTTTCAGGTACTGAAGATACAAAGGTAACATAAAAGCTAGTGGTCTTGACATTCTATTTTTCTTTCTTAGAGTAAAGTTGTAAACATTTTTATGGTGAGGGTATCCTCAGCTGCTACTAAAAGAAATAGTAATGTCTCCAGACTCACAGCAAGAAAACTCATTGAAAGCAGCAACATTTCTCTTTCTTTTAAGATAAAGTGGAGTTACATCGTAATATGGACTATTAGAGCCAGCTAAGACTTTAGGAAATATTTATCTAACCCGTTTATTTTAGCAGTGAAAAAAAATGGGAATCAATGGGGTTATATTATTTTTTGCTCTTTCTGCTACACCTACACCTTCTACCTTCTGGCTGGAAGAAAAACATTTTAAAAAAAGAAAGAGTATGACATTCCACATGTTATGCTTCCAAATCACTGAGACTTTTTTGCAACTTCCATCTGGGGACAAAAGATGAATCAGAAGAGGGACAGGCATGAAGAGACTACATATCTCCTCCTTTGACAAGAACTTTTCTAATGCTGGCTGAGAAAGGAAGGAAATAATAAAAATAATAAAAAGATAGACGCAGTTTAACAAACCACTGACTGAGTAAAGGGCAGGCCTGGCACTCACTAGATGGTTTTTGCCAGCAATTTTAAGACATTACATGCTTTTGACCCAAAACTGGATATTGCCCCTGAGCTGTGGAAAATCTAACATAGCCCTGACTTCAAGATAAGGATTCGAGATGGAAAAAAGCTTTCCCAGCACTGCTGGTTAATGCTGACTCCTAAGGATAATGATTTCACAATAACATCTTTCTTAAAGAACAAAAACCTACAATACATCTAGTCCTTTTTACCTTCTTTTCTGAATGGGCAGCTAATCATAGATTTTGACATTTCCTTAATGCCTTGTTTCCTATATAACAGCACTGTTCCTTGCTGCTTCCTTGAAAACTGGCTATTCTTTATTACCTGGTATTTGGTGGACCAAATTTAGTCAGTGTAGACTGTACACCACTTGCATAGATTTGAGCATCCTCTGCCAGCAGAGCTGCCAGCAGAGATACTCCATAGTGGAGACATTACTATTACTCAGGGGTTAAAGCCATTCTACTCATTTCCCAGGCTTTGTGATATACAGGAGAGCCTAACCTAAAACATGAATAATGCTTTTAAATATACCAAAGCTTGGCTGCCTTAAGTTGTTTTTCTCCCTGCTCAAACGGAGCATAATAAGGATGAGTGTATATGCAATTTAAAATCCATTTTAAGCCAAGTACCAACAATAAATTATGAATATTTAAAATAATGAAGATATGCATGTAAAAATGTTATTTGTTGTTTATGCCCACAAAAGTAGTAAATATAGAGTAAAAAAAATTAAAATGGACCTCCCCTAATCTATGGATATCCTGGAAAATAATTCAGTAATCAGAATGGAAAAAGTTACTTGGCATGGAAGTGGCATTTAGGGTGAGAATATTAAGGGCAGGCCTTTTATTTGTATAGGGGAGGTGACTGGCTCCTGTTTTCTTATATTCAAAAATATCTATTGAACAGTACAGCAGAATAAGGAGACTAGATCTAATTTTTATTGGCACCCACTGTGTACTGGGTGTTCTACATATTGACCTCACTGAATTCTCACGGCAATTCCATATAGTAGATATTAGCGTGATTAGTGTGAAATTTCCATTTTTATAGAACAAAAAGGGCAAAGATGAGGAAAATCATAGAGTCTAACCTGAATGTTAATATTTCCATTTTGTAGGTGTTCAGAGAAATTAAATAACTTGGTCATGTTCATAGAATAACCACATAGTAGAGTTGGTGTTTCAACCAATACTTTTTTACATCCCGCTGCACCTCACTTTGTCCTATTTAATTGTGGTTAAATTGCAAGGATTTCACAGTCCCCTAAACAATAAATCTACTCTCCAAAACTACAAGTCTTCTGCTTCTAAACTAAAAGACCTAATAGTTTTAAAGCATCTGTTTTCAGTTTAAAGATTTCATCCTATTAAAATATTTCTTTCTCTACAGACCCACTGCCCTTCTTTTATTAGCTTCATTATGGCTAGAGTAACTGCATTTTCTGAACCCAAATTTGGCACATGTGATCAGAGGGAAGCATAGGTATTTATGTGAACAAGGAAATAAAGTAATTGCAATTGACACTATCCCAGGAAATTTTGGAAGAATGATATTTATAAATATATCACCTGACATGCTGTAATTTTTATATACTTTTTATTTTAAACAAATCAATTCGATCGATGCATATTGATAAAGCATACAATTTATCCAAAGTGTACAATTAATGATATGTGGCACAATCACTTAGTTGTACATTCATCACTTCAATCATTATTAAAGCATTTTTATTATTTCTATAATAATGATAAACACAAAACAGACAGACAAACAAGAAAATTCCTCACCTCTCAACCTCTGTTTCCTCTGCTGTACATAGCTGCCATTTCTGGCTATTTTTGCACAATTATTTATTTACTTATTAAGCAGTTTTACTGAGATATATTCACATACTATATGATCTATCCAAAGTGTATAATCAATGGCTTTTAGTATAATCACAATGTTGTACATTCATCATCTCAAAAATTTTAGGGCAATTTCATTACTCTGAAAAGAAAAACTCCACACCCCTAAACATTCCTTCCTCAGACCTACATAACCATTAATCTCCTTTCATCTTTATAAATTGATTTATATTTACATTTTATATAAATGGAATCATACAATATGTAGTACTCTGTGCCTGGTCTCCTTCACTTAGTATAATGGATTTTTTTGTCTGATACTAACGTTTTATAGCATAAACTTACACTTGTTCAGCTTCAAAGAAAAACAGTCTTATATATGCAATTTTACCCATATTTGTATTTCACATAATATATCTATATTTCACCTAATATATTTAGTTCATAATAGGGCAATCATACAGTATTTGTCCTTTTGTGTCTGGCTTGCTTCACTCAACAGAATGTCCTCCAGTTTCATCCATGTTGTCATATGTTTCACGACTTCATTTCTTCTTACCATTGCATAATATTCCATCCTGTATATACTCCTCAATTTGTTTATCCATTCATTAGTTGATGGACACCTGGGTTATTTCCAACTTTTGCCTATCGTGAATAATGCTGTTATGAACATTGGTGTGCAGGTGTCTACTCATGTCACTGCTCTCAGTTCTTCTGGGTATAAACCTAGCAGTGATATTGCCAGGTCCCAGGGCAAGCTTATATTCAACTTCCTTAGGAACAGCCAAACAGTCTTCCACAGTGGCTGTACCATTGTACATTCCCACCAACAGTGAATAAGTGTTCCAATCTCTCCACATCCTCTCCAACATTTACAGTTTTCTGACTTTTTAAGAGTGGCTAGTCTAATAAGTATGCAATGATATCTCATTGTAATTTTGATTTGCATTTCCCTAATTGCTAGTGATGCTGAACATTTTTTCATGTTTGCTTCGCTATTTGTATTTCTTCTTTGGACAGTTGGCCTTTCAAGTCTTTTGCCCATTTTTAATTGGACAGTTTGTCTTTTTATGTGGATGCCAAACTCAAAATGTGGTTACCTGAGGAACAGGTTCTATGTTTTATTGTCATTTGTAGATGTATTAGTCAGATTTCTTAAGAGAAACAGAACCAACACACACACACATAATTATTTAGAGATTTATTGTAGGAATTGACTTGGAGATAGGCAAGTCTAAATTCCGTAGGGCAGGGCACAAGTTGGAAACTTGATTAAGGTGCCATTGAATTCCCCAGAAGAAGATGGTTGGTGAAGTAGAAATAGAAATTCTTCTTTCTGACTAATAAAATCATCAGTTCTCCCTTTAAAGCCTCCAACTAATTGTATGAGACAGCTGTCATTGCCGAAGGCAGTCTCCTTTGTTGACTGCAGATGTAATCAGCCATAGACGCAATCAACTGACTAATGATTTAAGTCCATGAAATACTCTCAAAATAACAATAAGTCCAGTAGTTGCTTGACCAAAGCATTGAACATCATAACCTAGTCAAGTTGACACATGAAGCTAGCCATCACAGTGGAATACCTGTAATTTGGTTGACACAAAAAGCTAGAACACTTGTTATGTGGGCAGAGGCAATCAGATGTATCATGGCTGGGAAGTTGCTAGAGGGTAGGACTAACACATTCATTCTCCTTTCTCTCGAAAACTCTACAAGACTTTTCAGCATTCATAGAACAACTATTTCTCAAGTACTTTGTTTTAATATAGATATGTCCAAACCTTTTAGTGATGCCAGAAGATAACATACTTGACATGTTATCCAAAAGAAAGACAGGTGCCTTCTTTATGAATAAAATTAGATGTGCTGTGGGAGACACCATGCTGTATCCAGTGCAATGATGTAACCATCCCTTTAAATTCAAATTTGGAGTAAGTCAAGAAAGCTTCTTTATTTCTTCTCTGTTTGACTGTAACTTTGGACCCATTCATTCATGAACCTGAAACTGAAGACACAGTTACATTAAACAACATAATTGTAGCTAAATTATCATTCAACAGTTTATGTAACATTTATGTAATCTAAAACTTCTTTTAAAATAAAAAATATTAATAAAATAAAAATAAGAAATTATAGGCCTGTGACCCCTGGTCTATGGTTAGACATTACCCATCACCAGTGGTGTCCGGCATAGAATGAGGGCATTTTCCCACTGTAAGGTAGCTATCCTAAATTATCTTTAAAACCCATTTGAATTACAGGACTCTATAATTTAATTATATGTATTTCACAATTGCTTAACACTAGAGTGTTGAATACATGCAAATATTTGGAGGGTTTCAAAAAGAAATTAGCATGCTTTATTACATGCTCTCAAGTACTTCTTACGTGCTAGGTATTATATGGAAGTTTCCAAGAGAGGAGAGAGACTTAACCAGGACTTGGAAATAAATTAGACACAAAGAATAGTATAAGTCAGTGTTCTCAAACTTTATCACAGAACAAAATAACTGGGAGGGCTTGAAAACACAGATTTCTGGGCCCCACCCCAGAGATTCTGATTCAGTAGTGTTCTAGTCAGGGTTCTCTCGGGAAACAGAATCAACACGAGATATCTGTTAAAAATATAAGATTTTACAAAAGTCTCTCACGTGACTGTGGGGATACACAAGTTCAGGTTCCGCCAGCAGGCTGCAAGCCAGGGGCTCCGATGAAAGACTGATGAAGGGTCCTCGATGAGTTCCTGGGAGAAGTTCGCTGTCAAACGACGAGCTGGGAAATTCTCTCTGAATGTTGAAACCAGTTCCCTTTTATGGCAGTCAACTGAATGGATAAAAGCGCCATCCATTCCTGATCCAATCTCGCTGATTGATGCAGATGTAATCAGCCATCCATGCAGTAAACTCAATTAGCCCAGTGCTTGCTGGACCCAATAGCTGGGTACAATTATCTGGCCGAGTTGACACATTAGCCTAACCATCACAAGTAGATATAGATGAAAACTAAGAATTTGCATTTTTAACAACTTCCCAAATGATGTTCATGCTGTTAAACCAGCAACCATTCTTTGAGAACCCCTGGGATAGACCACTGCAGATTGGGGAAGCAGAATGAGGAAAGCCACAGAGTTTGGAATCAACATTGCCTAGAATATAAACATAGCTATTAAGCTTCCCTGACTTGCTCCTTTAAAGGTGATCTACCTAAATGTAACCTGGAACACTCTCTTCGCTCTTATTCAACTGCCATGGTGCCACAGCCTTAGCGTCTGGCAGAACCAGAGGCAGCTGCTAAACATCTGTCCAAGTTAGAAGCCTTAAGCAAGTACCCCACAGGACTTACTCCCTTACCTCCAATTCCTTACAGTTTTTCTCTGTAGAGCTGCTTATTAAGGCCAAATGAGTCTATAGACCTCTCTGCAAAAAGAAGTTTTCTTTAAGGCACTCAAGTGTCTCATTGCTTTATAAGATCTCAAGAACCCATAAATTTGTAATGCAGCTATAAAAGTAAGCACAACTTTCACAACTATCAAAAACCTGTTTCCAAATATCTGTGGAAATCAAATTTTCTAGTTCTCCCCCAGCTAATACCACTATTTAATTACACTCTATGGTCTTTTGGTGATCCAGGCTTCAAATGGTACATGACATTTGTTTCACAATCTCACATCACCAACAGATCTTCTCTGGATAGCTGAACCTTATTCCGCATTGCTTATTTCTCAAAAAGTGAGAAATCTGAGGTTTAGTCAATATGTTAAAGACTGATTAATGGATCTTAACCCACATGCTATACAGCTGAACTCATGATATATAAAGTCCATTCAATGAGGTAGTACTGCATTTTATCTTCTTTCGTATTACTGAGTAAATAAATAGAATCAATAAAGTGGTTAATAAGCAGCCCTCATAATGGAGACTATATTACCTGATTCAGTTAAAAAAAAATACAAAGACTTTGAACCATCAAGAAAATGCTATCCCTAGCATTTCCTTCCTTCCTTCCTTCCTTTTTCTTTCTTCTTTCTTTCTATTTTTCTCTTTCTTTCTTTTTCTTTCTTTCTTTCCTTCTTTCCTTCTTTCCTTCTTTCTTTCTTTCTTTCTTTCTTTCCTTCTTTCTTTCTGTCTGTCTGTCTGTCTGTCTTTCTTTCTGTCTTTCTTTCTATCTATCCATCTATCCATCTATCATCTATCAATCTATATCTATCTATCTCCCACTTTATGAACACTCATCTTAATTCACAGAGCTCTGTTTTAAAGTCAATAATGGTATGAGTAGAGCCAAATTTAAAAAGTTCTCAGGTGTCAAAAAGAAAACAGAACCTCCTCATCAAAAAAGTAATAGAAGAATAAAAACAAGGGGACACAAAATGACAAAGATTACCTTACTATAGTAGGCCAAAAGGAAATGTCATAGATAACCCCTAAATTTCTACAGCTGTTCATAGAATGTCACACTGAAACACAGAAAGAAGGAAGGCTTCCAGCTTCCAGAGACACTCTGATTGCTTTTATTTTATTTAGGATAATTGTATGTCCACTTTTTAAAAAATCACTAAGTGAAACACATCTAAAATATAATAATTCTACATTTAAAATAATTCCATTTATTGCCTACAGATATACATTTCACCTAAAGACAGAGAATTTTCAGCAAAAATAATTCTAGGCTAGCCAAATACAAGTATATCTAAGCATATAATTACTTGTCCCAAGATATTTTCTCTTAAGTCATACTAATTATATGACCTACAATAAAGTAGAGTGGGAGCATAAAAGCAAATATATGATTTGCATTTGTGTCTAATAAAGTTCCAATAATTTCCATTCAACTAAATTAGATTCACATAAGTTAACCAGGCTGAGACTAAAGTTTGTACCATCTCTACAAAATAATTTACTAAGAAAATCAATAGTGAAAACAAGACTATATGATACTTTTTACAGATTTTATTATACTAATTCTTTTTTTTAATACTAACTCTTTATGTTCAAATAATACTTTAAATGACAAATGGGCCTTATTTGTTTCGACAAATCAGATAGTGAAGAGTGTACAATGGGACAACAGCACAAATATGTGTGAGTAAAACTCTTCTGCAAAATATTGATTATATAGTCACAACAATAGCATGGTAAAATTACTTACCTCTTTCCTACAAGAGAAACCCTCCCTTTTTAAAATGCAGTTGATCCAAAAATGGTACCGTAGGCTTGACATGTGGGCACACTCATACACATTCACACATGTCACACACCTTTGGTATCTCCTCTCTGAATAATTCAGTTCTCTCTACCCTGCCTTTTGCCCTATAAACAGATTGTAATAGAGCTGAAGACTCTGCCTTAGTGTTCCAATATTGCGTTTGGAAAAGGTGGCTCATGGAACATTTTAGAGTATAAAGTAAAACTTCAGCATCAGGGTAGGTGATAGGGTAGGAGAAGGAATGGGGAGATGATATATGTGAAGCCCTAAACATCTCATGCAGTCATTCATCAGGTAGGTTTTATATAGTATAAGGTACCAGAAAAGTATTAGTTGAATGAAATCTGGGAGGTTGGGGAAGTCCAGATTTTCTTGACAGAGGAAGAAACTTTAAACTTAGCTTCCAATGATCAGTTAAGGGTACCCAGATGGGCTGAAGGCTGGGTTTATGTTTCAGTCAGTGACAGAGCATGGCTTGTTCAGAAAGTCAACTTAGCGAGGAGAAAAGGGGTGGGGAAAAGAAGGGATAGAGGGTCCTTCCAGGGCTTTCCAACCTACAACCACTGTCTCATTCTCTCACACCTTGACTACTGCAGTCTCCCTGTCTCAAATCTCATGCCCTCACATCCATCCTTCACTCTACGCACAGTAAGATATTCTTGACCATGCTGTGTTTCCCAGTGAACATTAAAAGAGCAATCTAAGTACGGTCCTTTGTGATTTGGACCCTGTCTAATCCTCCAGCCTCATCTCCCACTACTGCT
>PVKH010045499.1:0-10505 GCA_004027955.1 Chaetophractus vellerosus
CTCAGTTGTTGAGTGCTAGCTTCCCACATACGAGGTCCCAGGTTCAATCCCCAGCCTCCAGTACTTAAAAACAACAACAACAACAACATAAAACCCACCTACCTCACTTTATATAAAACTTAACTCAAAATGGATCAAGGAGGGGAACTGATGTGGCTCAGTGGTTGTGCACCAGCTTCCCACATATGAGGTCCTAGGTTCAATGCCTGGTTCCAGTACCTCAAAAAACAAACAAACAAACAAACAAAAAAGGATCAAGCACCTATAAAATCTACAACCATGAAACTCCTAGAAGAAAATGTAGGGAAACATCTTCAAGATTTTGTGGCAGGTGGTTGTTTCTTAAATCTCATACCCAAAGCACGAGCAATGATTTTATAACTAAGAGATTTCAAAGTGAGTCGGGAGGTCATTCCAGAGATTATGCTTATGCACGTCTCAGTAGGATCTCATTGAAGGCCACAGTAAGGAGTGCCTCAAACAGTGGGGCTCATGAGGGTTCTAGAGACATCTAGACACTATAAGCAGGGCAGACAATCTCAGGAATTGAGAACCCTGTCAGTGGGCTTTTCTTTGGAATATATACTCCCCAATGTAACAGGGTTAGACTCATTTATAATTTCCCTACAAACGGCTCTTCTGCCCCTTTTATTTGAACCTATAATTAGCACTATACTTGTTAACTATATGTCCCAGAGATTTAAATCTTCAGTCTCTTCATATGCCAGTTGAGCCCTAAATCTCAGCAGAGTTGCAACACCTACTCTCCCGTTCATTGGACTCACCCAGGACAACTAGCAAAAGGATGGTGATGGACAACAACCATCCCCAAAACCAGCATCTACAACTGCAATCAAGACATCCATCTGTCCCATGGGACCTAAGCCCTGTCTCACTCAGAAACAGATGGGCATCACCATCCCCAAATCCTCAAGATTGGGGAATGAACAGTGGACTAAAATAGACATTATTTTTCTATTATTCTATTATAGACTTATTATTCTAGCAATGGAAGAAATTGTATCATTGATAAAAAGGCAGTGGCCACCAGAGATTCTGAGGGAAGGAAGAGGGAGGAATAGGTGTAACATGGGGACATTTTTGGGACATTGGAATTATCCTGCATGTCATTGCAATGATGGATATGGGCCATTGTATATTTTAGCAAAACCTAGAGAATTGTGTGGGGCAAAGTGTAAACTATAAAGTAAACTATAGTCCATGATTAGTAGCAATGTTTTAATGTGTCTATCAATTGTAACAAATGTACCACATTAATGAAAGATGTTAATATGGAAAAGTGTGGGAGGGGGAGAGGGGTATATGGGACTCCCCTATATTTTTGATGTAACATATAATCTAAAGCTTCTTTAAAAATAAAGAAAAATTTAAAAAAGCACATGCAATGAAAGGAAAAATAGATAATTGGGACCTCTTGAAAATTAATCACTTCTATGCTTCAAATGACTTTTCAGAAAGTGAAAAGGCAGCCTACTCATTGGGAGAAAATTTTTGGAAACCACATATCTGATAAGGGTTTGATCTCCATGTTATATAAAGAGATCTTAGAACTCAACGATAAAAAGACAAACAACCTAATTTAAAAATTGGCAAGATTTGAACAGAAATTTTTCCAAATAAGAAATACAATTGGAAAAAAAAAAACCCACATGAAAAGATGCTCAGCATCCTAGGTAATAGGGAAATGAAGATCAAAACTACAAGATGTCATTTCATGCCTTACAGAATGGCCATTATTAAAAAGGTGGAAATCTACAAGTGCTGGAGAGGATGTGGACAAATGGGAACACTCCTTCACTGTTGGTGCAAATGCAGAATGGTGCAGCCTCTGTGGAGGACAGTTTGGCTGTTCCTCAAGAAGCTAAATATGGAACAGCCATATGCTCTAGCAATCCTGCTACTAGGAATATATTCAGAAGAGCTAAAGCAAGGATGCGAATAGACATTTGCACACCAATGTTCATAGCATTATCCACAGTTGCTTAAAGATGGAAACAACCCAAGTGGCCATCAACTGATGAATGGATAAACAAAACGTGGTATATCCATATGGTAGAATATTATTCAGCTGTAAGAGGAAATGAACTTGGGATGCATATGACAACATGGATAAACCCTGAGGACAATATGTTGAGTGAAATAATCCAGACACAAAAGGACAAATATAGCATGGTCTCACTAATGAGAACTAAAGACGATGAGTAAATTCATGGTAAACTCTAGAATATAGGTTATTAGGAGATAGAATGTAGGCTGAGAAGGGGTAGCTAATGCTAAATATATGTAGAATGCTTAATAGGGTGGATTGTAAACATGGGGAAATGGATAGAGCTGATGGTAACACATTGTAGTGAGTATAATTGGGTAGTCTGGGGAGGTTTCTGTCAATTGAATGAAAGCTAGGGGATAATCTAGGAACTGTATAACAGTGATTTTGGTGCTGTAAGATGGTTGTGGTTAATAGTACAAATACAATAATGTTCCTCTTTTATACAATGTTAAGAATATGGAGATACATGGAGAAAATATAACGAATGTAACATATAGACTATAGTTAACAGTAATATTGTAGTATTCTTACAGCAATGGCAAAGAAGGTACCGTATCAATGCTCAGGGTTAATAATGGGGGTTATAAGAGGGTATGGGATTTTCCCTTTTGGAGTAATGAAAACGTTCTGAAATGGACTGAGCTGCTGACAAGCACAACTCTGATGAAACCGAGAGCCAATGAGTTACATTTTGGATGGACTGTCCAAGACAGAGGGCCATTATAACACAGTGAACCCCGTGGTGAATGGGGGACTGAGGTTAACAATACAGATGTGAAAATGTTCTCTCATGAACTATAACAAATACACAATACTAATACATGTTAATAATAATAGCTAATACACCAAATATTAGCTGTGGAGTATAGATAGCAGTAATAGTATGGCGATGTTCTTTCATCATTTGTAACAACGTAAGGTGTTGGTGGAGAGGCATTGTATGGGAATCCTGTATGGTATGTGTGATTATTTTGTTAACTCACAACAAAGAAAAAAAAAAAAGAAAGAGCAAGATAGAAGAAAACAAACAAAAGAACAGAGGACTGAGTCACACAGCTGCTAAAGACCATCCCCTCTCTCACGGTCTGTAATTTCTACACTCCTGGATTTCCAAGGCATTTTTCCAGTCACCCATGCCTGATACTGATACATGGGATCCTTTTAAGACACATCTTTCTCCAATCTCCCCAAGCAATGCTTGCTGTCTTCATCTTTCCTCCTTTATCTTCTCCACCCCCACCATGCCCCACCACTGAGTTCCTGGGCTAGTGCAGTAGCTTTCCCAGTTGCTCTCTTGGAACTTACAAATCATACCCTTACCCTCTGTACCTGCACTTTCTGATATGGGAGCCACTAGTAACACATGACTATAGAGCCCTTGAAATGTGACTGGTCCGAATTGAGATGTGCCATAATTATAAAATGCCAACCAGATTTTGAAGAAGGTGCACAAATGAAGAATGAAATAGTTTACTAATTTTTGTATTATTACATATTGCACTGTAATATTTTGGCTATATTGTGCTAAATAAAATACGTTAAGACTAATTTTACTTGTTTCACTTTTTAAAATGTGGCTACTTGAAAATTTAAAATTGCATATGTGTCTGGCACTATGTTTCTGTTGGACAGAACTGGTCTACAAGGTGACGTAAAGGGCAGGGATGTTTGCCCTAACATCTGTATCCCAAGAGTCTACCACAATTTCTGGCATATATTAGGCAATCAATGGGGGTCTGTTTAACTTAACAGATAATTGAATTTGAGAGTAGGCACTTTTACAGTTATTTAATCATAGCTATCATAGCTGTATCAGTTGAAGATTTTCTAAACCAGTAGGTCTGAAGTTAACAAGTTATTTTAAAAAAATAAATGGCATAACCAATAAACATTTAATATATGGTATGAGAACTGTGATAAGGAAGAATCAGCCAGGAATTATTGGTGTGCAAGACAATCAGCACAACCAAGAAACAAAATCTGAAGTAAATATGACAGTATTGAAATGTACTCATTCTGGATTGGCTTACAGTGAATAATACTATATCATACTATTTTCTGTGTTTGTCTTTTGTATTGTTATGTATTTTCCAGGTTAAAATATGTTAAATCAATTAGGTGTGCAAATTATTTTGCTTAGAAATATTACCCAGTGGTGATTCCATAACTTAACACAATCACTAAGTAACTGTGTCACCACTTTGCCTTGAATACTAGTCCATGTATAAACGCTCCCTCAGTACAATCTTGAAGTCTGCAAGTAATTGAAAATTCCTCTTGAGATTTCCCTCTGGTGTTACATGCTTTGATACCAAATAGTAATTAGCATTAGTGTTACACGCTTTGATACCAAATAGTAATTATTGGAAATACTGCTGTTACATCTGCTTAAAATGAAGCTTCTATCTGCTCCTTTCATTTTTCCCAAAGGAAATTATTTGGTATGAATCATGTTGACAGTGTGTTTATAGTGGCTTCAGAAGACACATACAGAATGCTGACAGCAAAAGAATGAAACGTTTTTTAAAAAACAACAGTTAATAATTCCAAGAAGTGCATCGGAAACAAGATAACTTCTACTGAGTTGTTAAAAGAATGCTCTTGTAAGCTAGTAAATAATCTTGATACTTTAGGCTGAGAATGACAGTCACATTTAAGATAAATTTCACATTTAAGATACAGTAGGGAAAGGTCAGAGATGGAAGAAACTTTAGAGAGGAAATCTAGCAACAAATGGCTCGTGGCAGATAAGGAAACGAGGACAACAGGAGAAGGAAATATTGAGACTTGATCAAGATCTCACAGGTGGAGGTGGTAAGTGGTAGAGAGAGAGAATCTGTTCTTCTGCCAGTTTGAACTATAATAACCAAATATTGATCTGATTTTCTAAGGACTATTTCTTTCATGTATGTGATTAGCCAATGATGATAAAGATTTTCCAAAGACAATGCTGAAAGACTTCTCTTCACATCTCTCTGGTTGAATCTGGGATCCAGGCAACCTCCATGAAAAGCACCTGTTTGCTTTATTGATGGTCGACTCCATATTCAATGGTACAATGAAATCTTCAACCAACTCCTGCTTCCTGAAGCCTCGTCGTTAATTTGGAGACCGCTTACTTTGATATGACTGCCATAGCCCTGTGATCCTTGATTTCCACACATGCTCAATTACCATCCCTCAGCACTGTATAGAAATCTTTACTTACTAAAACATGATATATTTATATGCATATTCATGTGTTCATCTGGCTTCCTCTGCTAGACTAGGGCAGTGCTGGGTCGCTATGTAACTCTGTTTTATGAGCGATATAAAGTGTTTTTCAGGTGACAAAAGTCTCGAAGCAACAGGCATGCCCATATTGAAATAAAAGCTCCATTGACAGTAATTAGAATAACTGTTATTTTTTACTATCTAGTAGATAATGTGCAAAGTGTTTTACATGCATTCTCCTTTAGTTCTCGCAGAAGCTTTGTGAAGTAGACAGGAGTCCTCAGAAGTCCCCCAATGAACATTTATTACCTTTTTAAAATCTCGTCATCCTGAAGCAGGCGTGCCTGATACTCGGTCTCACACTGCACGAGATCAAACACGTCTGTAGAGGGAACAGAAAAACACCGCCACTGTTGTGGGGAGGCAAGGATCTCCCAAGCCCTGAGCCCCTGGCTGTGTGTGCTTGAGCACGTCTGGGTGGCAGGAACAAGGGGGAGAAGAGGGCGGAACTCGGCGGTGAAAGCAGAGAGCCCTTCCAGTGCGGCCAAGTGAACGACCCCTAGCTTTCCCGGAGGTCACTGGGGTGTGGTCTTAGTGCGGGGATCGGTGGTTCATAGAAAGCGGCTCTGCCCAAACGGCCGAATAACTGAGGATCTAAGGTTCCCACGTTTTATCTGGGCTACCAGGGGCTACTCCCGTCATTTGTGGGAGCCTGTTTTCTCAATTGAAAACGGGGGAACCCCTTGCAGAGGGTGATGGGGATAAGGTTGTACGACATCCCGGGCAGACGGAAGGCACTAAATCAATGGCAGCTGTTATTACACATCAACGACAGTAGAATAAGCAGCACTTACTTGCCGGCGAGGTGTGACTGTGAACCTTAGATGAGGACGTGTAGGTAAAAGTACCTCCTGTAATTGCCTGACACATAGCTGCGCACCAGGTTTAACCTGTGCAAGCTTCGAGGCTCTTTAACTCAACCATTGAAGGAGGAAATGACTTCTTGCTTCTGCTGGGGAAGCCAATGATTGGTACGGGGCGAGCTAAAAAGAAGAGTGGAGAAAGTGAACCGGAAGTCGGGGAGAAAGCAGATGTAGCGTGCAGCGCTTTGGTTCGGGTTTTACTTCCGGGGTCATGGGCTAGAGGTGTGCGCATGCGCGCGTGCTGCACGCGGGGCGGAGACGTCGCGGTCGCCGCGCAGGGGCCGGCGCGTTCCCTCAGAGCTGCTGTGGCGACTCCCACGCGGCCCAGAGCGCCCGCGGCGTGGCGAGGCCGAGGCACACGCCCGGCACCCGCACTCCCAGTGCCCGGTCACGCTAATCCTCCAGGTTAAGGCCGTGGAAAGCTGCCTAAAAGGCCCGAGTTCCAGGTGTAGCCCGGAGGCTCGTGCGGTAGAAGCCGCTGGTGTTTTATTTGAAGCCATAAACGTGTAAGAGAAGGAAAGGCCCAGTGGATGGATAGTGCTTTTTAAACTCACCTCGGAGTTTTAGCGTCCGTGGTAAAGCCTGTCAGCAGCCCGTTTGGTTAGCCCCGGGAATGTGCCAGCAGACGCTGGAGGGGAGACCAGCGCGGGAAGGAGAAGCCGGCAGACAGCCGTGGCGGCCCTCGGGGCCCGGCCTCACCGCCTGGTGGCTGCTTCGCGACAGCCGCGTTCAGTGAAAGGGGGCGCGACACCCACCCAGATGGAAAACCCCAGGCCCGCCAACCCCCAGGCTCCCGCGGAGACGCTTCTGCGGAGCCGTGGTGGTCACCAGTCTTCTCCCCCGTCCCCTCCTAAGGTCAGACGGGGCTCGTTTTCCTGCCCCTCCTCCCGAGTCACCGTGGGTTGCACCCTAAAAACGCCTGTGCTGTGCCTGTCCCGTGTCCACAAACCACAAACCCACCCTCTCCCGCCAGGCTTGTGTTGCCAACACCCCCCACCCAGAGCCGCCTCCGCACTGGGAACGGCTGCCCTCGAAGCAGGGCTCAGTGACAGCTGGGAACGCCCTGGGGACACTTAGTTCAGCCTGCCGGGCCAGCAGAGGAGCAAAAGCGCCCTGTGCACAGCTGTCCTTTCCCCCGGATGCTTTCAGCTCCCAGGAAACTGTTCAGCCCTGGGTGAGGCAGTGCCAGCCCCCAGGCAAGTCAGTAAACGCCACAGCGACTCCAGGTTCCCGCAGGCCCTGCCCGGGACCTGGACGGACTGTTCTGGAAGCCCAGAGTGAGCGCCCTGGGCCTCGCGCCCGGGGCTGCCACCTGGCCCTGGTCTCTGGGGAACCCACAGGTCCTGGGGCTGGGAAAGGAGGGCAGCTCCCTGGTTTTTCACAGCAGGAAACAGGCCAGCGGGCGTGGCTCGCTGAGCAGCCTGGAGAAGGCAAGGCCGAGGGGGGCTGCCCGCCTGCCGGGATTTCCCTGCGGCCCTGTCAGCTGTCCCGCCCTGTCCCGCGGGGCGGCCTCCCCACCCCAGACCAGGCCCCCCAGCAGGTGAGCTCAGCCTCTGCCCCTCAGCTCGCTCCAGCCTGAGAGGTGCTCGTGGCCTCCTTTGGGGGGCGCCCGGTTCCCCCGGCCGTGGCCTCTCTGACCCCGTGGTCTGCCCAGGGTTTGTGGAGGCGTGGTGGAAAGGGGAACCCTGTGCAGTGCCCCCCGGTGTTTGGACCAAGTGAACGGAGAAGAAGAGCACGCGGGCCTGCCTCCTGCCTGCCGCAGGTGTGTGCTTGCCCACCGGAACACCCCAAGGCTGGGTTAGCTGCATCTGCACCCGGCGCTGTGCACCTGTCCTCTCTCATTCCTTTGTCGCAGATCTTTGACTTAGATGTTAGTGTCCTCATTTCTGTAAGTGAGGCCAGGGCTCAGAGAAGCTAAGCATTTGCCCCAAACTGCAGCCCTTGTGACCTGGATTAGATGCCGGCTCTCTGGCTTTTCTGCTGATTCCTCTTCCTCCACGTGTTCCTTCTGTGAAAAAGCCAAAGAGGCGGCAGGGTTCTCATTTTACAGGCGAGGAAACGGAGATGCAGGCGCCCTTTAGCGGCTAGGAACAGCGCTGGGTGCCCCGGATTTGCTTGGGAAGTTGGCAGAGGCTCTGCAGGAAGGTGGTGACCCGTTGGCAGCGGGCGGGTGGGAGGAGGCACCGTCAGTGCCTCATTCATACAGCTCACAGTGCAGTGGCTCCAGCTTCCCTTGCCTTCCTCTACCCCCAGCCCCTCCAGCCTGTCTTCCTTTTCTGCGCTGTGCTTTGTGGCTTGTGTCCTCCTTCAAGCTGGTCT
Source organism: Chaetophractus vellerosus (assembly GCA_004027955.1). NCBI lineage: Eukaryota > Metazoa > Chordata > Mammalia > Cingulata > Chlamyphoridae > Chaetophractus > Chaetophractus vellerosus. Next base: position 8,527 of record PVKH010045499.1, read on the forward strand.
AGGTATTCATTTTAAACTGAAGGCAACGGGGAATGTAATGTAACGTGCTGTGCTTACAGATTTTTCACGCCCCTAAGCTTTGGACCTCCTCTAGGTCTTCCCTGAGGGACGAAACTGACAAGTTAGCAAGTTCCTGAATCTAACTCTGCTTCAGAGGGTAGTGGTATTTGAAGAAAGTACTGGCTGTCATGGCAGCTCGCCTGACGAATTTCTATGACAGCTGGGCTGAGGCTGGACTGCAGCCCCCGCTTAATCCTGCAGCCGTGACCCAGACTGGCAACTAGCGCCCAGTGGTTTCCAGGGCCCTGCCCCCTGCTGCGTTGTTCTCCCCCTCCCCCGTAGCCTGAGGGTGACCCTCAGCTCCAGCTGGTGACACACACCAGCTGTGAAAGGACTGGACTCACCACAAGTAGCTGCTGTATCTTGAGGTCCTACTGTGTGTCAGGTGCTGTGCATGTCTTATTTAGTCCTCACAATTTTATAAAGTAGGTATCATTATCCCCATTTTACAGGAAAGAAAACTAAGTCTCAGCAGGTAATGAACGTGCCCACTTACTTGTGTAAATAATAATTAGATGAGCTGGACTTTGAACAGAGCATGTTTATATTTGTCTGCAAAGCCTTAGAAAGTAGATAAACAGACGGGGAGGGCCATTTCAGCAAGGAGAGTAACTGAGAGAGGCCAAGGAACCTGCAGGTGGAGAAGGGCACAGCGTTTGTGACAGCCTGGAGTCAGGGAGTGTGGGAACGGAGGGGCTGCTTGGAGAATGGGGACAAGAGAAAATACGAGGAAATGAGTCAACATTAGGTCATGCCCTGTGTATGCCGGGTGCTGTGTTAGGTACTTTATGTACATTATCTTCTTACAAAGCCCCAATGAAATAGTAATTAGTCCTATTTTTACAGCTGAGATAAATGAAGCCCAGACAGATTAAATAACTTTTACTTACCAAAAGAAGTGGCAGAGCCAGCCAGGTCTGCTTGCCTGACCCCAAACCTCTCACTGCCTCTGATTGAGTTTCATTGTGAGGTGTCAAGGAAATAACACTGGGCTGGAAATTAGGAGATATAGATCTGCCCCTAATCTTTGTTCAACTTGGCAAGGCACCCACTTCACTGGGCCTGTTTCCCTCATCTATAAAAAAGTAGGTAGTTCAAGATAATCCTCAAGGTCTCTCGGCTATAAAAACAACAACAACAAATCTTTAACCGCGATGCCATTTGGGCGTGCGGGCTCGAGCTCTGCTCGCTGGGAAGCTTTGCGTAAGGGTGACCTGAATTAAAGCTCCCACACTGCAGGTAGAGAAGCTGACGCCTCCTTTCTGTTTTCACAGTAAGCACATGCTGAACAGGAACGAAATTCGGTGCCCCACAGAGAGCTGGTTGTTGCTGATTTCTTATGCTTTTGGTTTAGAAAGTGTCTCCCCTCAGGGCAGCTGCAACCTGGACAAGCATGACCTCATCTTCTCCAGCTCAACCAGAGACCCAGAAAGGACAGAATGTGATTACAACTTACTCTTCCAGTGCTTCTCATCTCTTCTTTGGCTTGGAACTCCCTCATCAGGCACCTCCTGGTGTGGGGTTTGCATACACAACGTACAAGGCAAGTGGAGGACGATGAGTGACAAGTTTGCTCTGACTCTGTGGGCCACAGGTGACAGCAGGAGCGGGCAGCTGACTTGGGGATGGGCAGTGGACAGGCTCATACCCATTCCAGCTGGTGAGTGAGCCCCAGTCCCTCCCTCAGCACGTTCCTGGAAGGGAAGCAGTCTGAGGGGCTCTGAGAGATCCTGGCTTGGAGGTCCTGTTCAGAGGGGGAGCCCAGGGAAGCAGCAGCTGCTCAAACACTGGGCAGTCCTTTCCCCAAGAAGGCGCTTATTGCAGATGCCCCAGAGCAGCTCTCCCATGGCCCTCGACACTTCCCACATTCTCAGCCCAGCCCAGCCAAAGCTAATTCGTGGGTCTTTCTGCTCAAAAAA
>PVKH010045500.1:0-10527 GCA_004027955.1 Chaetophractus vellerosus
TTGGTTCCCGGGGACCTCTCCTAGCGGGCAGACCGCCTTGAGAATGGCAAGCCGCCATGGGCGGGCTGGAGCCGCCGTGGGCAGGGCAAGAACCTGCCACGGACATGGCAAGAGCCGCCACGGGCAGGGCAGGTCGCCCGCGAATGGAGCGCAGCCAGCCACCCGCGAACTGAAAAGCCGGCCGTGAACGGACGCAGAGACCGCCCACAAGCGGGGAAAGCCGCGCCTGCGCAGTGACCACTCTCGGCGCGTCGCCGCAGCGGGGGGGGGGGGGGGGGGAGGGGAGATATGTAATAAAATAAATAAATCTTTAAAAAAAAAAAAAAAAAAAGAAGAAGTAAACAACTCTCCTCAGCAAGGTTAAGCATTTCGATGAGTCACACCATTGTAAGAACTATTTTAACAAGATTACAGTCCCTCTAGTATGAAATTTATACAATCAAATTCTTAATGGGTGATTGTACACTTTGGATGGATTTATGCTTTATTAATAAGTACCAATAAAATTGATTTGTTAAAAATTTTTTTTAATGGGAACAGCCCTTCTTTCTGAATTAGCTGGGGGCACCTTTGGAGAGAGCAGGCGAGGCCCTGAGACCTACAAGGTAGAAATTGGGAAGTGACCAGAAGTGCAAGGGGATACCATAGAAAACCACTGCATGTATGGGAGGAGGGGCAATGAGTCATTTGTGAATACATACTTTTATTGTGCATCCAGGCCAATACCCATTTGAGGTGCATATATTAAGATGAATGCAATTTGAATTATCTGATACTTTCTCCACAACCTTTGAAATAATGAGACACAACCAAAATTGTTCCCAAATGGTTTTCAAGGATCCCTTCATTTGAGGACAAAACACACTTTACATGTTTTCCTTTTACAGATGGAAAAACAGAGGTAAGAGAGTCAGGCTACTTGTTCAGGGGCTCTTAGGGGATTTAACATAAAGCTAAGAAGAGAGTTATGACTTTATTCTCCCTGCTGAGGAATTAGCATTTTCCTGATTAAGTGGCATTGAGACCAAAGACTGAAATAACAGACTATAAAAGATGAGAACTGAGTCTGCCCCTGGGTCCAGATGAGGTGAAAGACAAAACAGGAAGCGTGTGCATTTACAGCGAGGGGCTTTGGCCAGCGCCCACGCGGCCTCCAAGGCTTAAGCTGAGTGGGTGTGGGAGAAAGGCTTGGAAAATGCACCCTAGGCTGGCTTTGGAGAGAGGAAGCTCTAGTACCTTTTTTCTCTGAATGTTACAATTCTGGCAGTCTCCTACTTTCAGGCTCATTAAAATTCAGGAAGGAGAAAGGAAAAAACCTGAAATGGTTTTTAAAGAGGAAAAAAGACAACAAACACACCCACTCTTGCAAAAATAAAATCCCACCCCAAGAAAGCCTTTATGAAAATGTTTTTGAGCTTTAGAAGCAGAAGGGGGTTGGAATGTTGATGGGGAGCAGGCCATGGAATGACTATTAAATGCCGTCCCCACGGGCTTCAGCGCATATGTACGTTAATCTAGTTGATCCTTGGAGAGAAACAAGCCCTGTTCTCCCCCTCCCCACTCCTCACCCACCCGAAGAAGGAATAAGACCCATTTCAAAGGATGGGCTAGATCACATGCTATGGTTAGGTGGGGAGCCGGGGGCAATTTGCTCTAATTTGGTGCTTCAAAATAAGAGCCTCTTGCTTGGGGAAAGTTTCCTTTCCACCCACCTTCCGATTCAATCAACAGCCCCGGCCAAATCCTTTCTTCAGTCTCAGATTTCGGTTATATAAACTGTTCTAATCGAACAGACTCCTTCCAACTCAGAAAGGGGTAAAATAGCCATTTACACAAACAGCTGGTGGCTTGTGTAACTAGAGCCCAATACGCAAATTATGAGAAAGGCCCTCACGGATTCAGGGCTTCAGGTGGACGCTGGAAAGCAGAGTCCTTAGCTTTGGGCTCTTTGACTAAGGCAGAAGGGGGAAAGTCTCCTTCCTTTCTTTACTGGAGAGGTCAGTCCTTCCTGCGGTCTATATCCATGTTAAAGAGCCCGACTGCACGGTGCACTTGATTCTCTAATGCAGGCTCTTGTTCTTCACAGAAGATCGATTATTATTTTTTTTTAGGAGGTACCGAGGGTCTAACCCGGACCTCATGTATCAGCAGGCACTCAACCACTTGAGCTACATCCACTTCCGTGGATTCATTGTTAAATGATGCATTCTACCTCCCCATGGTATGAAGTTTTCTAATGACAAAAGCCATATATGTATATATAGTATAAAAATTTTGAAAAATACAGGAAAATAAGAAAGTTAAATCCACCTGTAATTCCATTCCCCAGAGCTAGCTACTCTTAACATTTTGTTGGTATGTTTCCAATTCTTTTTCTGTGCATATCATATACATACATACATATAAGGTAGATATACAATATATAGAAAGATGCACATCCAAATAATATTTAGATATATAATACATCGGATTATACTGTGGATTCTGTCTTGAAATCTGCCTTTTTTCCCAACAATGTCATCATTATTGTCACAATTATCTCATTTTTGCTTCCACTCTTAGGAGTTGCCAAGCCGGTGTCAACTGCTTTACATTCCTTATTGTAATTATCCTTATAACACCCCTGTGAGGTAGGGCTCACCATTGCCATGTAGAAGCTGAAATTCAAAGCCAAATCTGTTTCACTCTGAAGGTTGATCTTAAGCATTGCCTTATATCTCAATGCTATTAAATACTTACTTCTCTAAGGAAGGCTTTTAGTGGGCTTCATAGCATTCTCATAGTATTATATTTAACCAAACCCTTATTTCAGATTATTTAAATTATTTCCTTTTTGGGATGGTTATTATAAATAATTACATGAGGTATATTCTTTTTTTTTTTTTGGACGAATAATTTTATTTTATTATTTTTTAATTTTTATTTTTTTAAAGATACTTAGATTACATAAATGTTACATAAAAAATATAGGAGAGTCCCACATGTCCCGCTCCCCACATCTCCCACACTTTCCCACATTAACAACATCCCTCATTAGTGTGGTACATTCATTGCAATTGATGGAGCATTGCCACTAGGCATGGATTATAGTTTACCTTGTAGTTTACACTCTCTCCCACCCAATTCTGTAGGTTATGGGAAGATATATACTGGCCTGTATCTGTCACTGCAATGTCATTCAGGACAATTCCTAAGATGAGGGACATTCTTTGATATAAATATTTATGCTATTGTTTATACTGTTTCCATAGTATAAATTCCTAGCAATGGAATTTCTGGCTCAAGCAGTATTCCCGTTTTGATGGATTTTTGTTAAAATACTGCCAAATTGCTCTCCTGAAAGGTGAAATGAATTTGCATTCCTACCAGACTTTCCTCTAATCAAAGTCATTTTAAAGCTTTTTTAAAAAATGATGAAAAATGTAAAAAAAAAACAACCCACTTTTCCAACTTACTTTCCTTAGGAAAATAAAATACATGTAGAAACATTTTGATGATCCACATATTCTCTTATATGCTCCTATAAAACTTCTAGAAAAAAATCTTGGAAGGCCTAAAATGCAACCGTGAAATGAATTGTGATGTATTCACCTTCTATACAAAAAATAAATCCTCAAGTTGCTTTTCCCTTTCAGTTTCTCCCTGCCCTACAGACTCCAACTCCAGCTCCTGATCACTAATCCTCCAAGGGCACCATGGGAAGAGGTGGTCTCCAAAGACACAGCAGAAGAAAACTTAGCGGATGGGGAGAAAAGAGGGTTCAGATTCCCTGCTGTCAGCAAAAAGCTCCTATAAACAGAGTGTAACACATTAAGCCTGCGCTGTTAATATGCTGTCTAGACTTTAAAAGATTGCTTTTCTCTGTCTTCTAAGCTTCAACTTTTGACCTTGTTTCTGTACTTGTCTCTGAATAAAGGGCTGGCCTTAAGCATGTCTCCTCTCCTAAAGGTTCGATAGTCAAATTACTTGTCACCCAACGTGACAACCTAGTGTGGGCGTGATCCTATCCACTTCTCCATTACGTAATGAAACACTTGACAACACCTGACCCTCGAGGCAGAAAAGGGAGAGAGAGTCCTCCTTCCTCTGACAAGAGAAAACCAATACTCTGCAGAAACTGGAGCAGATAACCCCTTTTTTGCTTGGGAATGGAATCATGCAGCGTATTTGAGATTTGAGGGAGAGTGAAGAAGAATTTGTGCATGCCACTCTTAGGGATAGAAACGAATTGCTTGCAAAATGATTGTGTCTTTATATTTTATATATATTTTACCCAGTGATGTTTCTCCATCCCCTCTGCTTTACTAAGTGTCCCAGTGCCCTCATGCTAACATATGATTGTTTAGGTCCATCTTTAAGAGCTAGTATTTATTAAGCACTTACTATGTGCCAGACAGTCCTATCCCCTAATATAAGTCTGTTCCCATTTAATCTTTACACCTGCAAAGAGGTAGGTACTCTTATTATTATCCTTCCTACTATACACATGAAGAACCTGAAGCAGTAAGAAGTGAAGGAGTTTATTCAAAATCCCAGAGCTAGTGACTGAGGCTAGCAGTCTGACTCTCGCAGACTGACTGTTAGATCCACATGACTAACCACCATTCTATACAATCAATCTAGATTTTTTTTTTTTTTTGGTCCTAAATTTTCTTCCTGCCCCTTGTCTTCTCATTCTATCAGGGCCTTGCTGAAGTGGCTAAATAATCCGATAAACAAATTTCGGTTCCTGGTGGCTGATGATGTTCCACATCAGAAACATTGGCTGTTGGCAAGAACTTTCATTGTGCAAAGACTAGTGGGGGAAGCCTCTGAGAAATACGTGGTTGTGGGAGTGGATTGTGGTAACGGGAGGAGGTTGTGGGTCGTGGTGGGTAGAATATTTTGGGGGGTGGGGAGTGTTTCCCACCATCAGCTAATGACTCAGTGTGCAGGACAAGGCAAGTTCTGGACATAATATTTAGGCCTTTTATCAGGAATGACTGAATGTTCAGATGTTTCTCATCATGATTAAGAGAAGGTCTACAATTGCGGAGCTCAGAGAACGGCCATTGTCTGTCAACCACTGCTGAACACCATGCTTTGTGGGAACGTCATAATTCCACAGTCTATCCACAATATCAAGTTTTCTGCCACATTTTTGTGATTAAGGAAAGTGAGAAGAGTATGACACGGTTGCCCCACACAAATCCGTCACCCTGCCTGATATAAACCAGTTGAAATATCACAAATCCACATCAAGTTGTCGCATCTGTTTTATTTGATTGACCTACAACACCCGCAAATACATTCCTTTCCTGACTCTCTTTGGGGCCAGGGTTGTTTGTAGAAGAGAAAAGATGACTTGCTGGAGGGTGTGGCTAAGGAATAATATGATCTTTGGCTTGAAGATGTATATCTTGGTACTGGACAAACATATTTAAAAATTTTTAGTGAGTCATGAAGGTAGTGCTGACATTTAGAACAATATTTTTTATGCTGTTTAGGATGAATAACTAACATAGTGCCTGTCTCAGAGTGGAGGCCGACAAATGCTGGTTGAAAGAATGAATGAGGACTGAGAACTCAACGTGGTATAATTCACCAATGATTAACACTGGGCAGTAGCAGAGATGTATCTTTAGCAGCGTCTTGAAGAGGCTGTCAGACATTGGTAAAATGAGCTTTCATTTTTGTCGGTTTTATAAGCTATTTTGGTTGACCTAGGTATTTTGCTTCGCATAAAGAATGTTCCCACTCCTGAGATTATATTGATTTCTTCCAAGACTATTTGTATACTTTGATCAGAGTGGGCTGTTTTGTCTGGTTAATTTTGCAAGCTGACTGGAAGAAGAGGAGACCTTTCTCATTGCTGCTACAGTTACCACCTGCTCATATGGAGGTAGTCCCATCTCTCCCAGAATATTGGAGAGCACATGAATGCTTTCAGGTGCCCTTCACGGGGCACAGAGTGGGGGTTCTGTGCGCCAGTGTCTTCATGTCATCTCATCTCTGGCATCAAGAGCTATGCATCTTCGGTCCACCCAATCCAGGTTTCAGAGCGTCTGGAGAATGCTCTATGGGGCTTCCTGCTGGTCATCTGCACTTGGCAGGCGCTGATTCTGAAGTTCCAGGAGGCAAAAGGGAATCTCCCAAATCTACAGCATGGGAGCTGGTAGTAAAATAGAAATAGAGTCCAGGATTTTCATTCCCCAACAGGAAGTTCCAGAGCTAGAACTACAAAATACACATGCAATCACAAGACTCTGTGTGTGTTGGGGGTGTGTGTGTGGGGGGGGATTCTCCCCCTTCTCAAACACTGACCATCCTGCGAACCACACATTCTTTTTCAGACCTCAGAAAAAAACAAAATCCAATGCAAAGCCACTGAACATTTAATGGAAAGACCATTTTCCTTATTGCAGACAGCACTGTGGTATTCATCCTTGTAAAAGCTGCTTCTGAGGCAGAGAGTTAGGTAGGAAAGCAAGAGTAAAATGACAGTTAAAGCACAGTAACCTGGTAAGTGTATGAGCTGCTTCTGAGAATGTGTGAGTCCTGTTGGGAGTTGAGATCCTGCTGAGCAAGTCTAATCTCAGAGCCTCCACTTGGAGGAACAATCTTAGCACAGAGGTTTGGCACTCTGAAGGGCCCTGCCAGTTTGCCAAACAGAGATGAAGAGACACCATAGGTCCCCTCTGAGGGTGGCTGCACTTAGGGACTTGCTTCCCTAGAATAGAGTAATGCAGAGGGAAGAAAAAGTAACTTTACAGTGGAGAAACCTGAACAAACACTGTCTTGGCCCGGTGATCGAGGTTAGTATCTATAGTGATGAGCCATGTTGGTAGCATGTCCGTCCTGCTTTGATGGAATGAAACTAGCACTACACCCCTACGGTCTTCCTCCCCAGATCTGTAACCCCAATCTAATCACGAGAAAAACACAAGACAAAACCATGTTGAGGGACATTTTCCAAAATACCCAATCATTTCAAAGTGCCAAGGTCATCAAAAACAGGGAAAGTCTGAGAAACTGTCACAGCCAACAGGAGTCTAAAGAGACTTGGTGACTAAATGTAATGTGGTGTCCTGGATGGGATCCCAGAACAGAAAGAGGACGTTAGTGGAAAAAAATAAAGTGTGTACTTAAGTTAATAATAGTGTACCAGTGTTGGTTTCTTAGTTGTGACAAACGTACCATGTTAATGGAAGATGGTAACAATAGGGGAAACTGGGTGAGTATATAAGAACTTTCTGTACTAACTTTTCAAAGTTTCTGGAAATCTAAAACTATTTTTTAAAAAAAGTTTCTTTGAAAAAGCCAGGTAGAGGGAAGTGGATGTTGCTCAAATGGTAGAGCGCCTGCTTCCCACATGGGAGGTCCTGGGTTCAGTTTCCAATGCCTCTTAAAACAAAAATAATCAACAAGCAAAACAAATGGAAAAACCAACACAGGGGCTCAGTGGTTAAGTGCCGGCTTTGCACAAACAAGGTCCCAGGTTCAATCCCTGGCCACTGGTACAAAAAAAAAAAAAAAAAAAAAAAAAAAAAAAAAAAAAAAAAAAAAAAAAAAAAAAAAAAAAAAAAAAAAAAAAGCCAGGTAAATAAGGGAAAATTAAAAAAGAAGCATGAAAATTATATGTAAGAAACCAATAAAAGTGGTTACATAGAGGGGCACAGATGGGTGCACAAGGTCAGAGGGGGAAGTGAGACTTCTCAATGTATACTTTTAAAATATCATTTTGAGTTATAAACTATGTGAACATATTACTTGTTTGTTTTTGTTTTTGTTTTTGTTTTTGTTTTGGTTACATACCCCTCCCCCTTTCTGCTTATTCTTGCTGTGTGTCCATTCTTCTGTGTTTTTTTTTTTTCCTACATCTGCTTCTTGTCTCCCCCGTCTTTTGCGGCGACGTGCCGAGTCGGCCCTCCACAGCGGCGGCTCGCTCCATTCGTGGGTGGCTCCATTTTGCTTTCACGGGCGGCTCTGCTCCATGTTTTTGCAGGCAGCAGTGCTCCTTGTTTTGCAGGCTGCCCGGCTTCCATGCTCCGCAGGCGGTAGCTCCGTGTTTCACGGGTGACTTTGCCATGCCTGTGGCGGCTCCGCCCTGCCCGTGGTGGCTTTTTGCCTTGCCCACAGTGGCTTTGCCCCACCCACGGCAGCTGTCCGCTCAGAGAGGTCCCCAGAAACTGAACCCGGCGCCTCCTATGTGGTACACCAGCGCTCTTATCCACTGAGCTATCTAGCCGGCCCCTGTTTTTTTTTTTGTTTTTGTTTTTGTTTTTTTTTTTGTTTTTTAAAAAAAAACACTCTAGGTCTGTAGCCTGCTTAAGCATATTGAAGGAGAACAGCAATGACAAAAATTAGGCTTATTTGGTAAAGTGTTAATTAAAAAATATATATAGCTAGTATACTGAATTGGAAGGCCAGAAATTTGGGTCTAAGTTTGCCAGTTACAAATGTTCTCCCCCACAAGGAGCTGTTTGTGGCTGTCTGTTTGGACTGTTGTATTGCGAGTGTGAAGTTTTGAAAAAGCAATTTGGCTCTGAGGGTCCTCCAGGGAGTTAGCTCTTTTGCAAGCCCATGGTCCTTCCTTTCTGGGCACTTACTTTCTATGACTGTTTAATGACAAGCAGCGCCTCTCATTCGTTCTGCTGCACAGATACTGAGTCAGACAGGAAGGGTAGGGTTTTATATTATAGATCTGAGTCCTAATAAATAAATTCAGAGGCAGATATCATGCTGTATAATGGAGTGTGGGAAAAGAGTAATAAAGATCAGGCAACAGAAACTTCCCAGGAGGCCAGGGAAGAAGCTGAACTTGGGCCAAATGGTAGGAGCCAAAGATGAAGTTGTAGGCTGCAGGCAGTGGAAACTGTGCTAAGCTCATCTCAGCTGCAGTCTCAAAGGCAAGACGCTCTAGACAGTCTAGAAGCAAGAGAAATGGGTTATAGGGAAACACTGTCATCTCATTTTAAACCCAAACCAAAAGTCAACCCTTTAACCTGCACTCCCCACATCCTCCTCCCCCCACATTTTCTCTTTGGTGTCAGCCATTTTATGGGGTTTGATGGCAGAAGGTGTCTGGAGGTTGAAACAATCTTTTTTTCTGTATAAAGTCTCCCCCTGTGTTGTGGGATTCCCTCTCCTTCTACCTGAATCCTTTCCTGTGTTGGAATTGTTTAAATGGTAAGACGAAATGACCTTTAAGGTCTCTTCCACTTTTAAACAACTATGAAATATCTTTGCTTAAGGGGAGGGAATTAGATTTCAGAGCTTAAATCCCTTGGATGACCTGACAAATCTAAGAGACGGGTTAGTTGGTGACAATGTAAAAAAACAGAGACTCAATGGCTCTTTTTCAAAAGTTAAAAAAAAAAAAAGAAAGAAGGTCCTGACAAGCTGAAAATATCTCCCAGGTTTTCCAAGTCTCTCAAATATTATGGGTGTGAAACTGGCCACTGGGAATAAAATGTGGAAACAGGAATAGATCAATTAGCTGAATCTTTGAGTTTCAAATTTCATGAGCTCATAAGAGCTCTTTGGTCTTCTGAGAAGATGGAATATATGCAAGAAGCTGAAAGCTTTTTGTCCATGCAGAGTTTATTTTCTCAAACACTGCTTATCCATTTGCAGAACTAACAGACTTTGCTGAAAGACTGTCTTGTGATACATTTCAGGTAGAAGTAGGCTATTTTATGCAATCATATCTCCCCATGAGGAAACCGGTCCAAAGCTCAAATGATTCACACAGAAAAAAGTTCGTGGTGTTGTTCATGTCTGAACTAAAAATTCTCAGGAGACACATTGGCTTGTTTGATAAACCAGAAAGGACAGTGTTTTTGTGCACTTATTTTAATACAGGAAATAAGAGTCTAGTCTGTATATTTCCAAGTGCATGTAAATGAGGGAATTTTGAAGTAAAATGCTGCTTATTGTGTTAAAAATATAGTTAAAAGAGAGACTCACGAGGACAGTACCAATGAAAATGCTTCTCTGGTTTGTATCATGCTGCATAGAAAAATGCGCAAAATCTAATAAGGATAGCAGAACTAAATAAAGCAAAACACTGAGCAACAAGAAATGTCTTCAAAGGTATTTCCTTGTGAAAATCATTTTCAGTGGTGCTGGCTACACTAATTTCATAATTAAAACACAATAGCACATATCAAATTGTGTAGCAAAGCACAATGCCTGTGGGGAAGCTGAGAACCGGTCTGACAACTTCTCTGAGATTAGAAAAGGGGAAAATATCACTTTACAGACTCTATTCTTCAGGAGGCAGGCATAGGCACTCTGCTGAAACAAGGGCAAGGTGAGGTGGGGCATGGGGAGGGAACGCTGTGGGCTCCCTCCTACCACCCCCTCCATCACAGACCCCAGGGAACTGTTAGCCAATGATGAAATCACACCGGAAGGCAATCTCCTTGGACCATTTGGATTGTAAATCTTCTCCCAGGCTGCCTTTTAGCTAAAAGTCACTCGGGAAAATTGGCACCTGAAACCCTTTCTCCCTCCCTCAGGGAATGGTTTAGAAAATGATTCTCC
>PVKH010045501.1:0-10425 GCA_004027955.1 Chaetophractus vellerosus
GATCTTAATTTTGGTTTAGATCTAAGAAGCATTGCACACTAATGTTATATAGATTTTGTGTGATGTTTTCTTGTACAAATTTTATTGTTTTGCATTTATATTTAGATCTATGATCCCTTTCTTGAGTTAATTTTTGTGAAAGATGTAAGATTTGTGTCTAGACACTTTCTTTTTATCTTTTGCATTTGAGTGTCCAATTGTTCCCACACCATTTGGTGAAAATTCCATACTTTGTCCATTGAATCACCATTGCTTCTTTGTCAAAATGTGATTGGCTATTCTGGGCCCTCTAATCTGTTCTAGAATAGATACATGAATAAGTGGAACAGACAAGAGATCCCAGAAATAGCCAATCACATTATGACAGGAACCGAAAGAGAGTAGAACCCCTTAAAAACAAGTAAAGTCAGTGCTTCAATAAAGAGTGGTGACCAACTACATCTAAAAACTGAAGCCATTGGCTCATAACTGAAGACATTTAGAATCTGAGGAATGGCCTTTGGATTTGTCAGTATAGACATGATTGGTGAACTTAACAAGAACTATTTCACTGAGGCAATATATTTTAGCATGTGCAGGTTGAAGGAAATGATTTTGAGATTTGATTATGCAGGAGAAAAGAAAAAAACATTTATAGAGGAACATTTTTGCAAAATTGAGATGGAATTGGATTTGGTGCACCACTCTAAGTGATTAGCAATGAGTAAAGCACAGATGTAAAGTCATATAACAGCAGGAAGGCAGAGCATATAGGTAGAAATGCAGGGATATAGGTGGATGTTGTTAGTGATCTTAGTGAATAAAAATTATTTAATATAAATTCAGATGATTTCATGCATAGTTGTTATGCAATTTCCCCATAAATCTAAAAGGAAATCTAAATTATGTTTTATGCTGAAAATGACATTATAGAACAATACCTCTGCTTGCTCACATGGTTGAGTTTAAACACTTAGAAAAAAACTACCTGTAAGGAAAAGGTATTTGCTACCAGATCTTAGTTGACCATAAAGGAAACCCATACAGACTGATAAAAGTATCTTTAAATACATACATATATATATGTATACACATATAGAGTACATGTGTGGCTAATAAATGCATGAAAAATGTTCATCCTCACAATACTCAAAATGCAAATAGAATCAATGCAAAAGGTTGAATAAATCAAATAAGCAAACATTTTTCTTTTAAAGATTTATTTATTTTATTACATATCTCCCCTTCCCCCCCGTTGCGGCGACGTGCCGAGACTTGGTCACTGCGCAGGTGCGGCTTTTCCCCACTTGTGGGCGGGTTCTGCTTCTATTCACGGCCGGCTCTTTCTTCAGTTCCCGGGTGGCTGGCTGCGCTCCATTCGCAGGTGACTTGCCCTGCCCGTGGTGGCTTTTGCCCTGTCCGTGGCAGCTTTTTGCCCTGCCCATGGTGGCTCTGGCCCGCCCATGGCGGCTTGCCATTCTCAAGGTGGTCTGCCCGCTAGGAGAGGTCCCCAGGAACCGAACCCGGGGCTTCCCATGTGGTATGCTGGCGTCCTATCCACTGGGCTATCGAGCCAGCCCCAAGCAAAATTTAATTTCCAAGATTTAGGACTTGTTAAGATGGGCATTCAATAGCAGTGGCTGTTCTTTTGTTTGTGTGTCTGTGTGTGTGTGTGTGTGTGTGTGTGTGTTTTAAGAGATACTGGGGATTGAACCCGCTACCTCAAACATGGGAAGTAGGTGCTCAACCACTGAGCTACATCTGCTCCCTGCTTGGTTGATTTTTTGTTTATAGAATTCAATTTATAACTCAATATAAAAAATGTTCAATTCTAAATAAAGTAGTGTGATATAAAATTAAGCACAAGGAATTATGCCACTATCTCATCAAATTATGAAGAATGATTATTTATAGATTGTAAGATGAATGATTACTTTTGATTCATTTTCTGAATTTTTTCAAATTTTATATAATAAGCATAGTTTCAATTATCAGAAACAGGTGTAAATAAATAATAGATGGATCAACAAATTTAGTAATTATGATGCTATTTTAATAAAATATTACAAATTGAAATCTGAATCTCTAATGATAGTGGAATGGTCCATGCTCTATAATAAATTAATAAGAATTGTTTTTAAATGGGGGAAATACTCAAAGTATATTTCTAAGAAACAAAAGGATAATGCTCTACTGTATATTACTATGCTCACATTCATATCTGTTTGCACTGAGAAGAGAGAGAAAGGTTTGATGAAGATGGGGTTCTTTATCTTCTACCTTCTGTAGGCTCAGTGCCTACACCTCAGTGTTTGGCACTGAATGAATGCCCAAGAACTATTTATGGAAATAATGAATTCATGTGAAAATTAATATAGCAGGGCCCAAGGAAGTATATAAGATGCCATATAATAAATGCAATACACACTTAGGTTGACTTTGAGTAGTGGAATCACAGATGATTTTTTAAATGATTTTTTTACATTTGTAGGTTATCTAATATTTCTATAATAAATGGCAAATCTATAACCTATTTCCTATCCTGATCTAAAGTAGCTTAAAGGGAACATCAGGTACATGTCATAAATTTAGGTATGCAAAAATTAACATTTTTTCTATTAAATTATATTTTATATTTAGGAGAAATCACAATGAAATTGCTGCTTTGAGTAAAATAAAATCCAAAATATCTCTAGTTCTTTAGCGACTTCTTGCTACAATGTAACTATGAAAAACTCTGCTGATGGTTAATTATTGCCAGAGTTGAAATTAGTATTTCAACAACCAACTCTTTAGAGAGACCTTAGTGGAACAGAAAAGAGGCACCAGATGTTCAGATGGCTGCAATTTTGTCCTCAGCAAAGGTTATAATCAGGTTCATAATATAAGCCTCGATGAAGTAAGCAGCAGACTATAGTAGAGAAGTACATTGGGCAAAAATCTCATAAAAAATGAGATCAAAATTAGTCTCCATCACTTAGTAATTATGAGTTTGATTCATCCTCAATGGTTGTGAGCCTCAATTTCTTCAACTATATAATAGAGATAATAATAACTAGCTACTTGCTCATTTCAAATATATTTTAGTTTATTTTTCAGATTTCAAAGAACTTCCTTTGTGCCTGCTTTTTTTTTTTTTTTCAGGGAATCAGTCTCTTATCTTCCCTGTTCGACCCATCAAACCATATGCTTTCAAAGCTATTTACTTTCAATGAAAAAATTAATAGTGTGGGAGCAAGTGGCCAACTTTTAGTGACATAACTCACTAGAAAAAATATTTTGAGAATTATGTATGCAGATTGTTTTACTTAAAATACAGATTTTTAAAAAAATGTACAATAGTATTGAATTAAATAATGTGACTTTCTTCACATTGCTGACTTAATTTTGCTTTAAAGCTGGTGCAGCTAAAAATATTGCAAGATTATAGATCTTGCCATTTCCACATGGCCAGAGTAGGAGGTTCCTGTAGGCTGTGGATTCTGCAGCTTCTGAGTCAACCACGCCTTCAGCCAAAGTTTCCTCTGGATATTAGGCAATGAGCCCACATTTCCCAAAGAGACTTTCAAGCTATTTTCCTGGGTCTCTTGTTCTATAATCTCTCTCCCCCACTGATCATCCAGCATCCCATTATCTCTGTAAAACCCAAACTATCTCTCTTCATCTTCCTTTCTATTAGTCCTTTGGAACTTTGACTCTATTATCAGTAAACTCCTTGCATATTCATCTTCTCTGGAGGATTCCCCCAACCCACCTTTCTATAACTGAAACCAGGCTACTCCCTAAGAACACCACTTTGTTATCATCTCAATTGTTGTTTGTGCTTTCTCCTGACTGGAACCTACACAATGGAAAGTAGGTAAGTATAATCTCATCACTTTTCCCTTCAAGAATAATACTTCACTATCTTATTACAAAAATTTCTGTTCTCATATATTAAGAGAAATCTTATTTCCTAACCCATATTTTTCCTACTTTTAGTTCAATGTGCCTTCCTCTTAAATAGACATTTCTCATTTGTATTCCATATATACTGCTGCTACTTTCTTCCTGTTCTCTATTCAATAAACTTCAACATGAATATCAGCAATATCTCTCCACTAAAATACTTCTTGTTGCAATTTTAAAAGACTTATATTTTTACATTCAGTTGCTATTTAAAATTCTTCTACTTAATTGATTTCTTGAAGGAATTCAACACCAATAACTACCCTCAACTTCTTGAAATTTTGCAGTCCTGTTTTTTCAATCTTCCCTTGGTTTCATGATTTTCCTACTACATCTTTCCTGTCCTCTTTCTACTTGCTAGTTAATTTCCCTATGTTGACTATTATATGTTAAATTGATTTGTGACACAGGACAAGGATTTCTTCTTTTACCATCTATCTGATCTTTCCCTAGGTTGTCCTTTCTGTCCATGATTCTAATTCCTTAAAGAAAAGTCTTAACTGTATATTTTCAGTTCACAACTAAGTACTCTAAAGCAGATAAAAATAGAGGCATTTGTCAAAGGATTGGGGATAGCAACATATTAGCTAGGGTCATTGGAGAAGGTCTCCTTGAGTAACTATCATTTGTGTAGAAAACTTGATCATGAAAAAGGCAGTGACTAGATGAAAGTTGTGAGAAGGTACCCTAGACAGAAAGAAAAGCAATTGCAAAAACCCCAAAGAGGGAGTAGAGTTAATTCAAAGTCAAGGTAGCTGGAAGAAAGTGAATGCATTTCAGTGTGGAAGTTGCTGATATCAGAAGGATGAACAGAGACTACAAAGTGAGATGTAGGTCTTTGAAAGTCCCAGGAAGAGTTCTGATATTGTAAGTACAATTGGAAAACATTGAAGAACATTAGGAACATTAAACAAGGGAGAGATAAGAATTGACTTAGGCCTTAAAAATTTCTCAGGCTGCTGTCTGGAAGAGGTAGATGGCTTGAATATGGAAGGCAGCAAGTTCTGTTTATAGGCTGATTCAGGGTACAGGTAAAGTAGTGATGGTGGCATGAGCAAACGATGTAGTAGTGAAAATGATGAGGAAGCCATTTTTCATACCTATCATCTATCTATCTATATTTCAGAGATTTAATGGATTTTTTGTTGGATTGGATATTGGATATGGTTTTCCAGGAGGATACAGGAATCAAGAGGGTCTTCTGTGATTTTGGCTTGGGGAAAATAAAATAATTTTGGTGCTATTTAATAGGGTGGGAACATTTTGCAGGATTGGAATGAAGACAAAAAAATCACTTTTTTTTTTCTATATTAAGTAGATACACCATATACCAAGTAGGCAGTTGGGTATGTGAGTCTGAAGCTCAGGGAAAAGAGAAAGAATATGGATATATATATCTCACAACTAAGTACTGAGGTATATAAAATATACCTCAACTTTGGACTTACATACTCAACTGTATATGTACACAGATATATATATATATATATATATATATACATGTAAACATAACTAGTGTGATGGTAATATTTTAAGCCAAAGGCAAACATGTGGTTATGTAAGAAGAAGTTAAGGTGGAAAATAATAGAAGAAAGTTGAGGTTAGAACCTCAGGGCACTCCAATATTTAGAGTTCTGGTAAAGGAGGAGAAACTAGAAAAGGGGATATAAAAGAGAAGCTAGTAATGCACAAATAAAACCAAATGAATAAGTGGTCATGGAGGCACAGAGAAGAAATTGTGTTTACTACAAGGAAATTGTAGAAAACTGTGTTGAAAGCTATTGGAATTCATTAGAATAAGATGGATAATTGTATTGGGTTTGAAAAATATACATCAGTGCTAACCCTGACTAGAAATCCAGGTGAAGAGGAAAGCTGAATTGGAATTGGTTGAAGAAAAATCAGAAAGCGTAGAAAGAACAAAAACAATTCTTTCTAGAAGTATTAGTCTTATTTGGAGGAGAATAATATTTGGGAAATAACTTAAGGTAAATGTGGACTCATAGGGTATTGTTAAAAAGATATTTGTCATATTTGTGTGCTGATTAGAATATCCAGTAGAGATGGAAAAAACTTTGAGGCAGAAGACAAACTGCAAGACAGAAGTCTTAAGTCAATCCTAGACAAATACAGATGCAAATATGCTGGTAGTGGTGGTGGTAGGAAGATGAAATAGTTTTTACTTATGTTTTAATGAAATTTGAAGGGATTTATTATTCAAATTGAGAGATGTGGAGGATTTTAGGAAACAATGGAAGAAAATACAATGTCAAAGAGTCATTTTAAGGCTTGACTAATTGAATTTACTAGGAAAGTAAAGTGAATACTCTTAAATAAAGTATAGTACCCATTTTAAATTTGTATTCATAAATTTTATATGATCCATTGAACCCAGTTGTGTTACCTATTTCCATAAATTTTCAGCAGTTTCAGTGCAGAGATAAATGTAGTTAGATAATTGTGTTTAGCAGAGTTCTATATTTCCAGGTGTGAATGAGAGAGTGAAAGAGAATTAAAATAATTAAGGGATTATGTCATGTGATTGTTATATTGCTTGTCCATGTAATGTTCATTGAGATAGGAATATGAAGTATAGAAATGCTAATAGATTGTGAAAAATAGTGAAAAATGGTAAATTCACTGAATTTAAAGTCATAATGTGGTTTCAGAATTTTAGACTGGAATCACTAGAGTAAATAAAATAAAAGGATGGGAAGTGATGATAAATTGCTAGGATTTGACTCAAGATGTCCAAGTTCATGACAAGTTCTTGGGTATGAAAAATTGAATACACAATTCAAATGGGATAGAGAAAAATATTTTAAGTTAAGGAGGTCAACAATGTGAGGGAACACAAGGTTGGATGGATCATGTACAGGAATTTGAAAAATCCAAAATTGGTAACCAGGAAGATTGGTCAAGAAGAAAACAATAATGCAGGTATTAAAATAATCAGTGGATGAGGGATAGTGAGTAAACTTCTTTATGTGACAACTGTGTTAAATAATCTGAAGGTTTAGGCTTTGAAGGAGTTGAAGAAGAAATGAACAAGGATAAGAATTAAAAGCAGCAATATGTAGCAAGTAAGACTCTAAAAGTGGGTTCAAGTTTGCAGGGGGTTAAATGTTTAAAATTTGGTAGTTTCCATAATAAAAAATAAATGTTATGAATTTAAAATTTAAGTAGAAATGTGAATATATATGTATATTGGGAAATAAGGAACATTGTATGGGCCTATGCAAGAAAGGAACTCTGAAGACTGACTGTGATTTGCTTCAAGATAAATGTACATCTCAGGCCACTACTCCAATTCCTGAGTTGTTTGGGATGTGTGTGTATGTTTGTATATGTGTGCGTGTATGTGCATGAACATGCATGTGAGGTGGAGAGAATTCTATTACCCAAGTGGAAAGCCATGTCCTCAAGAAGCAGTTAATATTTAGCTAGTCCAAAAATATTAAGGTAATATTCATAAAAATTATAAAGTGAAAGAAAATTTCCTGATGATAGTTCCTGAGTTCTAGAGAATTCAGTACAGGATTTGTTGGGAGTTGAAGGATAGATGTTGGGGTCAGATTAAGAAATACACAGACCAAAAAGAGCATATATGACTGTACAGTGTAGGATCATCTGGGAGACTTGTGCTTCTGAATGTGATTGAGTCTGAAATGTTTGTAAATTATGATTGGTCCTGGGAGTTAGAAAGCAATGATATAGAAGGTGTCATGGTAGCCAAGAACTTGCTTTTGGAAGCAGGCTTATTGGAGCATAGCAGCAACTGAAAACAATGTGGTGTCTGGGGTTGCTTTCTCAAGGACATATTAGCAGCCTGGAGCATAGCATGATAGGAGATCACATTTGGGCATGTCACATATTTGGAGAAGGACTTGATTCTTTGGGATACATGGTATTTAAAGATTTTGAGGAACAGGGCTCCCTCATGACTGGTCATATCCTGGCATCTGGGAAGGTAAGGGACAGTAACTGAAGACCCCTTGTATGTCACCCCAGTATGTAGTGGTGTTGAGGCCCCAGGTTAGAGGATTGAGGTCTGAATTCTGATGGCATATGAGGAGAATGAAAGTCCACATAAAATCTGACACTTCATTTGGGGTGGTATAAGAAGGAGCAGGGAGAGCAGCATACTGTATTGTCAACAATTACTTCAAAACTGACCTTATTGCCTTCAGTTTTTTTCTCTAAAATTAACTCTAATTCATCATTGTACAGAGAATGGGTTGTTTGGAAAGCAAACCCAAACATGTCTTCGCGCTTGACTTAAAACACTTCAATGCCTTTTGTTTCTTAGGATAAAGTGGATACTTCTTAAAATGGCCTACAACTCTTTGTACTGAGCAAGTTTCACCTACCTCACCAGTATCTTAGACCAAGTGCCTCTTCATGGCTTTACCCCAGAACTTCTGGCCCCCCTTCTGTACCTCAAATGAGTTCCATACTCCTTGCCTGGGTTCTAGTATTACCCCTCTTCAGTGAATCAGGGCCTGTGCCTCCTTCAGATGTCAGCTAAGTCATTTCCTTGGAGAAGCCTTCCCTGACCTTCTGAACTATGGCAACCCTAACGTCCCTATCTCAAGAGTTCAGAAATGCAAATTATATAATAACGACCATGTTCCTAATTTAAAAAAATTTAAAATCCCAGAATGTCCAATTTTAGTGATTTTAGGAACATATAAGCACTCCTACACTGTCGATTAAAGCATAAATGAATCCAATTTGGGATTGATACACCAAGAAGCAAAAAATCATGAGCACCATGATGCAAATTGTGTAGAAGTAAGAGTCATAGTAATAGTAATAAACACATGATTCTATTATATATTACTGGAAAATAAATAAGTATATCTATGTTTGGAAGAAAAAGAACCAATATTTTAACAGTGAGTATGTTGTATTGGTAGTATAATGCACACTCAGAAAATATGCACTTTCAGTATTATGCTATATTTAGGCAATACAATTCATTGTTGAACCAATTTCAAAATTCATCAGAATACTTAAAGTAAGTATCTCTGTAAATTACTTTTGGGTAGAAAAACTTTAAATTAGTTTCTGGAAAATAAATTGTTTGCACTGAGTAGAATTAGAGCACAGACCACACTAAAAGCCCAGACCTATTTTCTGGAAATTTCCATTGACTGGAACTAATGTAGGCACTTACTCTAATGCTATGTTTAGTTGTTCTCTGCCACCATTCAGTTGTTTTTATCTGGCATATCATATGTGTTTACCCTCTCAGAGCTGGGTTATTCCAGGAAATTGCCTGCCAGACTTCCTAATATCTGCCATTTTGGGAGCAATCTGGCTTTTTTTCTGTATTATTAGGTGATTTCAGCAAAGAGATTTTTCTCTATAAAAAAATCAATATTTCAAATAAACCACCAAATAGTTTTTATTTCTAAAGTAAAATGGAGATGGGTCAGAAAAGTACTGATTATAGACATTGACATGTAAAGAAACAGAAAATTAGAAAACTAGAATGAATGCATATCTCATGTTTTAGTCCTCATTTTGAAGAAGAATCGGTAGAATGATAATTTTTTTAAAGTGAGAAAAATAAATTAAAGACAGAAAAATAAAATAAAAGAAAAGAAACAGACCTCACTTTTCTCATTGTGTTCTAGTGTGTTTCCTAAGCACAGATATTTGTTTTTCTAGACTTGAGTGTGGAGAATAAAAAGAAGGAAATATTTTGTATAACATAAAGCAACATGGGCTTTATCATCAGTCACCTTGGGGCCATATTCTTATCAAATGTGTAATCTTGAACATATCACTTCCCATGGTTAAATCTGTTTAACAAAGGAGATAATGAAAACACTTGTTCTATATACTTCCCAGAGTTGAGTCAGGAGTGAAATTTTTTAATGCATGTAGAAATTTCTTTATACATTATGAATGATAGTCATGTTAGAATTCTGTTAGTTTACTCTGGGATCCTCTAATTCTCCACAAATTTTGATTGCTCCCAAACTCATGAACAATATCATTCGCATTACTCTTTGATTTGTGGAAGAGGAAATGTTCACTAATAGAATTGCCCATGATGATGACTCTGATTGTAAGTGGTTCCTCTTCAGCTGCGCTATGAAAGAGTAAAAAAAAAAACAAAAAACCAAAAAACCCAAACCCCAAAACCAGCACAATATAGCCCTGGCCTTTGAGGAGCTTTCCAACTAGTTAGTATAAGATAGAAAAAGAGAGCAGTTAAAGTGAGTTTGGAAATGAAAGGAATGCAAAATCTTAAGTATTAGTTTTTTTGGGGAGGGAATGTTGTTTTTACTTTGTATGAAGAACTATGTTTACTTTATAACTCCCTGACCAAATTTAGCCAAACTCAAGGCTAAGGGCACATTTCTTCAGGCTTCTAAGTCTACCAAAGACTTCTGACACCAACTGCAAGTTCAGAGGTTTCCCAAAACAATACTCAGATTCAATGATTTCCTAGTGAGGCAGGATAGAATAGAGACCTAAGGAAGA
>PVKH010045502.1:0-10501 GCA_004027955.1 Chaetophractus vellerosus
GTATCCTGGATGGGATCCTAGGACAAAAAAAGGACATTAGTAAAATCTGAGTAAATCTGAATAAACTATATCCTTTGTTTAATAATAATGTATCAATATTGGGCCATTAATTGTAATAAAAATGCCGTACTAATTTAAGATGTTAATAATAGGGGAAACTAAGTATGGAACTTTGGTTAACATTTTTGTACCTGTTTTGTAATTCTAAATACATTCTAAAGAAAAAGTCTATTTTTAAAATGTTGTATAATGAATCAAAAATGATAGAGTATAATTTTAACTTTGAAAAGGTCTGTCATCCTTAATCAGGATAAGATTTAATGATCAGTTTGATCAATAAATTTGGTGTTCACTGATGTAAATTTTTAAAATATAAAAGTAGTATATACTTATGGAAAGCTTCTCCTTTAAAGGCCTTCAAGTGATAGGATGAGACTTCTCTCAAGGTTGAAGGCAATCTCCTCAGTTGGTTGTAGATGTAATCAGCTATACTTGCAATCAACTTACTGATGATTTAAATTTACAAAATATCCTCACAGAAACAATCAGGCCATTGCTTGCTTGACCAAACAACTGGACACCAGAATCAGCCGAAGTTGACACATGAACTTAACTGTCACAGTATCCCATAGTAGAGTGTTGCCATGATTTATTTAAACAATTAATCCCATGAATGGACATTTAGGGAAGAGGATATGGCTCAGGAGACTGAGCTCCTGCTTACCACATGGGAGATCCATGGTTCGGTTCCAGGGCCTCTTAAAGAAGACAGCAAGCTGGCATGACAGGAGGGCATAGCAAGCTGACACAACAAGAGACACAAGAAGAAAAACATAATGAGAGACACAACAAAGCATGGAGCAGAGGTTCCCTGTGCCTCCTAAAGAAAACGAGCAAGACAGCAAACTGATGCGACAGGAAGGCGTGGCAAGATGACCTAACATGATGACACAACAAGAGACACAAGAAGAAAAGCATAATGAGAGACACAACAAAGCAGAGAACAGAGGTGGCTCAAGTGATTAGGTTCCTCCCTCCCATATTGGAGGTCCTAGGTTCAGTTCCCAGTGTCTCCTAAAGACATAGCACACAGCAAGTGCAAACAACAAGGGGCGGGAAGAAATAAAGTAAATCTTTTTAAAAAAAAGGACAATGTGAGTATTCTCGCTGTCCTGATTTTGTGATAATCAGGGTAGGCTAAACATTCACTATATTAGAAACCATGCATGTGTCCCCACAGCTAGTTTTTCTCCCTAGGTCTGGTTTTTAGAATACTGGTGATAAACTAAGCCTGATTTATTATATGACCATCCTGTATGGGAAAAGACTGTAACTCTAGGTATCTTTTGTCAACCTTAAGAGATATAGCAGGGGGACAGATGTGCTCAAATGGCTGGGCATCCGGCTCCCATATGGAGGGACCTGGGTTCAATCCCTGGGACCTCCTGGTAAAAAGAAAAATATAAAAGATGCATGGGCCACCAGACCCCATGCGTGGGTGTGCCGTCAGGCCCTGCAAGCCACGCAGCAAGATGATGATGTAACAGAAAAGTGACACAAGGGAGAGCCAAGACGAGATGTGCCGAGAAACCAGGAACTAAGGTGGCACAGGCGGTAGGATGCCTCTTTTCCACATCGGAGGTTCTGAGGATCGAATCTGAGTGAAGGCAGGAGGAGAAGGATGAGAAGAGAGGGCAGGAAATAGGCACAGAGAATTGTCCAGCGAATGGACACAAAAACAGCAAAAATGGGGGCAGGGGTAAACATGGATAAAAGTAAATAAATAAATCCTTAAAATATGTATAGGGGAGTAAGATATGGACTATAGTTAGTAACAATACTTTGATGATACTCTTTCATAATTTGTTAACAAATGTTTCACAACAATGCAAAGTATTTGTGGTGGGGTAATGTGTGGAAGCCCTGTATGATGTTTTGTAAGTTCACAATATTTACTGAACACTTATAGTTTATGTATGTTTGTGTATGAATGATATACTTTAATAAATTGTTTAAAAAAATAAAATAAATAAAATAAAAAGAGGACATTTAGGTTTTCAAAGTTTTGCCTAATTAGAGCTAATGCTGTGATGAGCATTCTTATATGTAAATCTTGTACATAATTCTTTATTTTCTCAGGATATGTCCTAGAAATAGAACTGTTGATGGAAGCGGATGTGGCTCAAGTGATTGGTCTCCTGTCTACCATATAGGAGGTCCAGGGTTCAATTCCTGGGGCCTCCTGGTGAAAAAAGCAAGCTAGCCCACATGGCAAGCTGGCCCGTGCAGGAGCGCTGGCCTGCATAGAGAGCTGGCACAGCAAGATGATGCAACAAAAAGAGACACAGAAGAGAGACAATAAGAGATGTAGCAGACCAGGGGGCTGAGGTGGCGCAAAAATTGAGCACCTATCTCTACTCCAGAAGGTTCCAGGATCAGTTCCCAGTGTCACCTAAAGTAAAGACAAGCAGACACAGAAGAACACATGGAGAGCAGACAGCAAGTGCAAAACAACGAGGATGGGGGTGGGGGGAATAAATAAATCTTTAAAAATATTTCTTTAAATATAAAGAAATAGAACTGTTGAGACAATGGGTTTGACAATTTTTAATGTTTGTATGTGTAAATGTGTGCATTTTTTTTCACTTTGCCATCTAGAAAGGTCATACCAATTTTCACTTCTCAGAATTGTCTGAAAACATCTCTGACACTAATATTTTTAAAAATATAAAAGTATAAAAATGCTTATTCCGGGAACCAGCTGTGGCTTAATTGGTAGAGCCCTGGTTTACCACATGGGAGGCCCCGGGTTCGGTTCCTGAGGCCTCCTTGAGAAGGTAGGCCACCTCGAGAAGGCAAGCTGCTGCGAGCAAGACAAGCCACGGTGAGCAAAGGCAAGCCGCCGCAAGCAAGGCAAACCACCGCGAGCAGGCAAGCCACCGCGCGGTGAGCTGACTCGGCGGGATGCTGCAGCAGGGGGAGACAAGCAGACACAGAAGAATGCAAAAGCAAAAACGAACACAGCAAGAACAAGCAGCAACAGGGGGATATATAAATAAATAAAAAATAAATCTTAAAAAAATGCTTATTCCATTTAAATTCATTTAATTTGCACCTCTTTGGATACTACTGAGATAGAATACATTTTCACAGGCTCATTTGCCACTTGTATTTGTGTGTAGTATGGGTGAATTTTTGGTTTGAATCATTTGCATGTTTGGCAGGGATATTGATATTTTCCTTATTGATTTATAAGCTTTCTAGAAAGTCTTTCAAATCCTGACAAAATACAAAGTATTGAAAAAAATTGCATATTGTCAAAGTAGATCCATTGACTGACATGGACTTCAAAAAAGCAGAAAACATGAGACTCAATTAGAAAATGAAAACCTCTGTAATTCAATTCTTTGAGACATACTCAAAAGTAATCCTACCACTTAATTATATGTCAAAAAGCATAGATAATTAAATCTCTATTTTTCCCAAAGCTTTTTATAGTTATCTCACCCTCCTCCATATGCATATCCTTTTATTTTTTCAGCAATAAGCCATTTGGTGAACAATAAAGGTTTTTGGTTTTTCCTTTATTTTACCTCTTGCTAGCATCCTTCAGAAAAATTATTAAAGCAAAATTTGTCTCAGTTATTTGATATCTCTATGGAAAGTCCAACAAAAGGAAATGTACATGTTAAATCATAGCATGAGTAGTTTTAATTAGAGTAATGAGATGATTTCTTTTTTTTTTTTTTTAGATGATTTCTGATAGATGGGAATTTATTAAATATTGGAATGGATAATAGTAGTTTGAGGATTTAAAGTGGGAAGTTTTTTTTTTTTTTAATGTGGTGGGGGTGGGGTTTGCAGTCCAACACTCCTTTTCCTCTTCTGATAACAGAATGCCACTTCCTGAGGGACATTATTTCAATAATAATCATAATAAATAAAAAACAAACTAACAAGAAAATTCCTCACCCCTCTGCTTGTTAATAGTTGTTTAGTGAATTTTCTGAACTAATTTTTGTAGAGTCTGAAGAAATTTTATAAAGATTCTTGTAGTAAGAACCTCCTAAAGTCTCTGTTTTGTCAGCTTAGTTGTCAGCTGTTGGTTCAACAGGACATTCTTCAAACGAACAAACAAATGTCCAAAACCAAAAAGCAAAATTCCCAGTCCTTGAAGTTTAGCTCTCCATGTATGTTGGGGCACAGCTTGAACATTCATCCAGGCAGTTTATAGCTGTGCCTTAGCCTTCACCTCCTGCTTTCACAGAGCCTGAAGGGCAGCCAGAGGTGAAAGCTTAGGACCTTATCAGGTCATATCTGGGCATTTACAAGACCTGGTAGAATCCCTGGAATTTGGAGGAGTCTTCCAAGGCCCTTATTCTCCATAGAATCTCATTTTCTAGTTTTTTCTTCCCAATATTTTTTGGTTTGCCTGTTGTCAGCCCCAACAATTATCCCTGCCCCAAGAAGAGTGACTAACACAATTGCCTTTTAATGTTTTTGACAAATATTTCCCAGCTAGTCCCTTAGTTCTGGGAGAATTTTAAGGTAGACAAACTAAAGGCAAGCCCTTTGAGTGGTTCCTCTAGGGAACCAGGAGCCAGGTCAAGATTAACACAGTTCTTTGAGAATAAGGTCTGTTTTCTCCCTCCAGTACTAGAAATCTATATAGGAATCCTTGTCTTCAAGGGCATTGCTGAGCAGGGTGTGGGGACAGTGCTATGTCAAGTTAAAATACCAGAGAGCAATCTTACTGAGATTCAGCTGTTTTTTTCTTGATTAAGCATTCTTTTGGTTGCTGTAAACATTTGTTTAGTTTCCAGAGTTCTGATAAAGTTGATTTGGACAAGTTGATTTTCCCAAGCTGCTTCTTTTCTTCTTCTTGGGTTTTCTTTTTTAAGCTGTAGACCCTGTTTTCAAGTAAAATTGTACTCTAATACCAGATTTATAAAGTAAATAAAAATGGACTTCCCACAGGTCTTTTTTTGGTTGCTCTCTGAAACTAAGGCTCAAGAGAATCATTGTTTGAAATTTTCATTTAAGAATATTAGGAGGAGAAGTGAACTGGGGGTAGTCTAGGCACTTGCCTATCCGAAGGGCTGCCATGTCATCCTTGATCAGAAAGGTGATCAGCATCGTGAAAGCCCCAGGGGCCAGTGGTCCTTACAGTCAAGCTGTGTTAGTCGACAGGACCATTTATATTTCTGGACAGCTAGGCATGGCCCTTTCAAGTGGACAGCTTGTGTCAGGAGGGGTGATGGAAGAAGCTAAAGAAGCTCTTAAAAATATTGGCGAAATTCTGAAAGCTGCAGGCTGTCACTTACTAATGTGGTAAAAACAATTGCTGGCTGGCATAAATTATTTCAGAGCTGTCAATGAGATCTACAAACAGTATTTCAGGAGTAATTTTCCTGCTAGAGCTGCTTACCAGGTTGCTGCTCTGCCCAAAGAGGGCCATGTTGAGATTGAAGCAGTAGCTGTCCAAGGACCTCTCACAACATGACTATAAATGGGCCCAGTGATGTTTGGCCTGGAATTTTCATAATACTTTAAATTAACATCCTAATTTTTACAATTGATGTTGGAAAGTGTAAGTTTGTCTAAAATATCTGAAGGTTTATTATGTAAGTGCCATATAATAGGGGGAACTGAACATGAATTGAAGATTAGATGATGAATCCAATTATGGATGTTATAAATTACATTTATGAACACAGATATTACTGAATGTTAAAAAATACTCATTACAGTTACTCAACAAATAAAAGTAAAAGGAAACAACATGTAAGAAAGAGGAGTTACTGTACCTGAGAAATAATAAAGAGTATACCTGATTTAATTAAATACTATTAATTTAATATGTGAAGTATATTTAGTTCTCATGTCAGATAAGTGATTCTGCTTTTACTTGAGCAAAATTAAACTTAAAGTTTGAATGGTAGAGATAAAGTGGAACAAAATTTTATATAGATAATATTATTGTAATTGAAATAAAATAGACATGCAGATAAAAAAAGAATATTAGGCATTCAGCACAATATCGTGAATACAATGGAATAAAACTAAACTCCAATTTAACTATCCCATTTAAAATAGATTCTATGATCTGATATCAAAAGAGAGCCTTTCAACACACAGGGAATTTATTTTAGAGATTTCCTGTAGAAGGAGAAATCTATGGATAATGAGAGCATACCAAAAGAGCACTGAGCCTAATGTGAAAACAAAACAAAGCAAAACAAACAAACTTAGATTCCAATCTTGGCTTTACTATTTCTGAACTGTTGGGCATTGATCCTGGTGAAAATGGAGCTAATACTCAGCTTGTTTACTTCACAAGGATGATGTAAGAAGGAGTTGATTTAATACATGTAACCTTGTAAAGCATTATGTTACTAATAGTCCCTTATGGCAAAGTGTATATGTGGGTGGCAGGAACAGGGTTGGAAGTTGGGAGAGGAGGTGCTGTCCTGGAAACATTTCTCTTCAAAATGTTTTCACTTTCACTAACATTCCTTCATCTAGGTAGTATTTATGGAGTGGCTACTCAACTCTGTGTGCCAGGTGCTGGGGGTACAGCAGTGAACAAAACTGGTATGGGCTCTTCCCTTACAAAATCCACAGAAGAGCAGGATCCATTAAATGGATAGGCATAAAATTGTGATACATGCCAGGAAGGAGTGTAAAATACTTTTGAATTATACTAGGAAGAAAGACTCTATAAGTGTGGTTTTCCCTAAGCAAATATTTACACCTCAACTCAGATTGTCTGTGGACCACCAGAGTGCCATAGCAGGACCACAATGGGCAGTGGACAGATAATAAGAGAGAACTTCTACAGTCTGGCAACAGCATCAAAGACTTCATGCTCTGCTGGTGCATGAGAGCAGGAACTGAGTGGGTTCTGGATGCTTGTCATCCAGCCAGGCATTTATTGAGGACCTACAATGGGCTGAGCATTGGTTTAAGGGCAGGGCAGGAACACAACAGCATCCCTGAGGGTCTCATTATCATTGAGGAGGGTACACAAAGGAGAACAAACCGATAAAACAATGATAAAAGTGGGTGTAAATCTACAAAGTGCAGAGAAGTAAGTTCTTAGCTTTACCTGATGAAGTGTTACTTGAACAAGTTTACTAAGGTTAAGGAACGAGAATTTGCAAATTAGAGAGTGAGGACAGGAAAGGCAATCTAGTTAAAGGGAACAATATTTGCACAAAATGTTGAAGAGCAAGGGAAGTGCTTAGAACTGCAGGTAGTAAATGCTAAAAGAAAGTCTAAAGGAGGACATGTCATTCATTTAAAAAATATTACTGGAGATTTTACAATGTGCCTCCTACTATAGTAATTGCTATCGATAAATATGAAGAGGACATGGTCACTGCTTTCAAAGTTTTTTGAGCCCAGTGTTCACCTCAGGTCGGATAATTGGTGATTAGAGTCCAGTGTAATAAGTGTAGGAGCAATGATAAGGAAGCCTCTGGCATCTTTTCAGGATCAAGGCAGAGGATGAAATAAGTAGATAATCTTAGAGGTCAGCACAGGGTTGCACAATGGGAAAACAGGAGAGGGACAGTGGATTTGATTTTGAAGGATTTAATAAGGCTTCCTGTATGAATATTTTATTCTGCTTCTCAATTGTAGAATTTTAGGCAATTAAGTTTAAACAATAAGTTATTATAAAGTAGCATATTCAGATAGTACAGCAGTGTATAAAGTAAAAAGTTCTAGTTTGAGGAACATTAAAGATATTCTTTAGACATTGCCTATTCCTACACAAATATACATATATACATATATATTTTTTTTAACACAATGGTGATCAAGCTATATATAGTTCCATCACAAACTCTCTCTTAACAAAACATATTGAACATCTTTCCATGTCAGTATAAATTGGGTCTACTTTACTTTTTAAAACAACTGCATAGTATCCTATTATATTGTTGTGGCTTAATTTTTTTAACCAGTCCTCATTTGGTGGACATTTAGATTTTCCAATTTTCACTATTACAGATAAGGTGGAAAGAACACCTTTGTTAGTACATCCTTGGTTATATATATCCTTTGTTTGTACATCATTGGTTTATATAACTTTGGGGCAAGTTACTTAATCTCTTTGTGGCTAATATCTATAAAGTTGTTGAGAGAATTAAGTAAATTAATTTGTTTAAAATTTCTAGCATAGAGGTTGGCTAAAGCAATGTTCTCTTCCTTCGAACTACTATAATATATTATAAAATGTTCATTAATTCAATTAAAATAATGAATTGTGATAAGTCCTTTGTGGTATGACAAATTATTTAGATTTCACTAAATGAATAAGATAAAATACTGGTTGGAGGCAGGTCCTTGTATTTCTTAATGAGCTTTTTTTATGATTAGAAAAAGTAACAGAAGACTGTAACAAAAAAGTTCAGAAAATATGGGAAAGTGTAACAAATAAAATAACGATCCTTTATCACTTTGCCAACTAGAAATAAGCATTAACATTTTTGGGTCTATTCCATCAGACCTTGTCCTTTGATATATACTTTTTATTTGACAATAAAGGGTATATTATAGAGATAGCTTTCTTTTTTAGAGATAGTTTTTTAACCTAACCTTTACTTTTCTCAAGGGTATGCTGTGAACATCTTTTCTTGTGATCATCTTTTCAGGAAGAGGTACACCATCTATTTTAATGGCTTCATATTCCATTCTATGGATATACTTTAATTTATGTACTCAATCTCTTTAATTAAAGGCATTTAGTTTGTTTCCAACTTTTTGTGGTTATAAACAATTTATCAATGAATATTTTTATTTTGTTAAATTCCAACATGTAGACCAGTTAAGCAAAGGCTATATTACTTTACATAACTTTTTTTTTTAAATGAAAGTCAAACTATCTTTCAGAAAGGTATCTAGATTTTTATTCCTGATATGGTTAATGTAAATGCCTATTCCTTATACTTCCAACTATATTAGGTTTTATTCTTTTTAATCTTTGCCCAATCTGCTAGCTGAAAAGTTCTATCAATTGTTAGTTTTTATAATTCATTTTTTTCTGATTTCTGAGGCAGAGCATCTTTTAATTACGGAATATATATATATATATATATATATATATATATATTCACTAGAGAGGGAGACTAGCTTGTTCATGTCCTTTGACTTTTTAAAAGAGTTGGTATGGTTATCTTTTCCTTAGAGTTTTTAAGAATTTTTGATATATTTTTTCATGTAAATCAAACTATTAGATAATAAGGATAGTGCCTGAGTATATATAATCAAGCATCAACCTTTGTCATATATAAAACAATTGTTTCATTTCCCTATTCCTTTTTAACTTTATATAGTGTCTTCTTATGTGGAAGTCACAAGTACAATTAGCATTTGTAAGTTACAAGTCTACCAAAATTTTCTTTTGTTTCTTAAAAACGGAATGCTTAAAAATAGATGCAAAAGCAAATTCCCTCTGAACAAATAATGGAAATCATGAGAATTAAGACTTGAGGTTGAGTTTGGTACAGCCAAGTTGTGGCTCCCAACTTCCATGTTGCATAACCTTAAGCACATTACTTAACCAGAACGAATTTCCTCATCTGCAACATGAAAATAACACCAATCTCAGAAGCTGATACAACGATTAAAGTGCCTAGCACTGACAAGGCATCTAGGCATTAATTCCCTTTTCCTTGCAACCCGGTGAAGACTAAAGTAAAAGGCTGGGAGGTGTAATTTTTGGTGAGTTTACATTAAAATATTCTTTCTGGGAGCTTTTAGGAGCAGCCCATTAAACTACAAACTCCATATTGCATATAAAAGGACCATAAAATTTGTGTAGGGAGCCCCTGTGGCTTGGGGGAAGGCGAAGAGCCAAATAAGTTTTATTTTCTGGATCCTGCCGCAAGACACCCTCCCCCCTCTCCTCCCCTTTCCGTCAAAGCACACCTGGTTACTACTTCCTTCTTTCTGGAATATTAACTTCACAAGTTTCAAATTGAGCTTTTAGTTATATGGCGAAAAGTCTTCACAATTAGAGAAACAACTGTGAATAACCATAAATTCATTAAAAAATATCATATGGGCTCTGTGGGGTCCTGAGACCTCTATTGAAATAATCCACCTGCTGCAGACTACATAGAAAGAAAACTGCTAGTTAGCATCTGCCACCAGCCTCCCATAAAGATTATTTTTGTCCGATACAGTCTCATATCTGCATATGATGGTATATCTATTGCTTCAAGGCGTCCAAGTTGTCCTGCGCCAGCACTGCCGGCACTCCGGCCACACCGCCGCGCAGGGTTGCGTGTGGGCAAGCATGTGATATCCGATTCCATCCAGGCCCGGAGCGGGACCCGGTGAGTGGCGCGCGACTCGGCGTCTTCCTAGGCTCGAAGATCGACGGAGCCACGACGCGCGCGCCCTACACTCGAACTTGCACATCTGCCTCTAGGCGCAGGCGGCCGCACCTCGTCCTCCGCACCGCCCCACCATTCCAGGCGATGGGGGGAGG
>PVKH010045503.1:0-10495 GCA_004027955.1 Chaetophractus vellerosus
CCGCACCAGCCCATCATGTCAGCTCACTGTCTTGCTTGTCTTCTTTAGGAGCCACCAGGAACCGAATCCAGGATCTCCCATGTGGCTCAACTGCTTGAGCCACATCCACTTCCCAATACTATTAAAACTGATTTTTATTTCAGCTAAATACACCCATAATTAATAGCTTAAAATGATGCCTATTATCTTTAAAGTATTTTCCATCCAAGGAAAAGAAGTAAAATCCTATGTTAAAATAGGCAATGTAAATGAAGAACAGATATTAGCCAGAGAACTCTGGATGGCAAAAATCAATCTTCTAGACTAAAAGAAGCTTCATGGACATTGAAGAATAGCAGCTTTCACATATCTTTCCTTAGGTTTAATTCATTCTTGTCTAGAGCCTGCATGCCTGGCATTTAAACTCTTCAAGGATTCCTTACCAGTTTTATGAAATACATGAAAAATAATGCCATCCATTGTTCTTTTGTGACCTGGGACATGTAGTCACCTGATTAAAATAGGTGACATGAACTCTGATTTTAAAATGTATTATAGACATAAATACTCGAAGGTAGGAAAGGTTTCACATCTCATGGTCAACCAAAGAAAGGCTCCACGGGAGCCTTTCATTCCTCAAAACAAAAAATCCATTTTAGGTCATCAATGAAGAGATAACTAACTGCCACAGCACATAATGCAGCATCTTCACTAGCCCAGAGCCCTTAAAGATCACAGAGGATATCAAATGTGGGAAGATGGTTTTGAATTAGGCAGGCAAGGCTCAGCTCTCTCTCACACACAAAAAAGTGATAAAGGGCCAAAAGCTGTCCTAGGGACCTGCTTTGGGGGTCAGCAGACCAGGAGAGTGCTTCACAACTCCCAGGACGGTGAGGAACAGAGAGACAAAGAGCCCAAAACAACAAGCATGAGTTACCAAACCCCCATGGGGGCTGGGAAGGGCTCTGCTCCTGCATCCACTAAGATATTAAGCTGGGGTAAAACCCCTGGCTTACTGCAGTTGACTGAGAGGAGAACAGACATCTTCCTCTTTGTCAGCTGTTACAAGGGAAAAGGGCAGTGAATTCTGCCAGTGGAGCCCGCTTTGAATTTTGGCTCTGGCTAGACCAAAACACAGGAAAAGGAAGATTTCCTCTTCAAGGAAAGATGTGCTGATGAATGCCATTTTCTGGCCTGTCTGGAAATTGCATGGAAAAAATTGCTTTTGGGTCTCTGTACTCTAACACCTGGGAGAAAATATGCACCATTAGTGAGTCCCTGGCATGATTTTGATAACTGGGCAATTTTAAAGAGTTAGAATAAGTTGAACCAAATATCAAAGGAGAGCTGTGAAGAAAAAAAATAGTCAAGAGAGAGAAATTGGCCATCAGAGTAAATTCACCAACATATTCAGATGCCTAGACATCAGCAAAAAATTATAAGTCATACTAGGAAATAGAAGAGATGGCCCAGCCAAAGGAACAAACCAAATATCCTGAAGAGATACAGGATTTAAGACAATTAATCAATGATAATCACAAAACACTCCTAAATAAATTTAAAGAATTGAGAGAAAATATGACTAAAGAGGTAAAGGATATTAAGAAAACACTGGGTAAACTTAAAGAACAATCTGAAAGTCTGCAAAGAAAAGTAGTAGACCATATGGGAATAAAAGACATGAAGGATGAGATTAAAAATATATTAGAGGCACATAAAAGCAGATCTGAATTGCTCAAAGAAAAAAATAGTGATTTCAAAGACAGAACATCTGAACTGGAAAAGACAAGAGAACAAAAAGAGAAGAGAATGGAACAGGGTCTCAGGGAATTGAACAACAAGGCAAAATGCACAAACATACATATTACCGATGCCCCAGAAGAAGAAAATGGAAAAGGGGCAGAAAGAATATTTGAGGAAATAATGACCAAAAATTTACCAACCCTTATGAAAGACAAATATCACTATCCAAGAATGACAACACACCCTAAACAGAATGAATCCGAATAGACCTACCCTGAGATACCTACTATTCAGAATGACAAATATCAGGGACAAAGAGGTTTCCAAAAGCAGCAACAGAAAGGCAAAATATCACATACAAGGGAAACTTGATAAGATTAAGTGCTGACCTCCTATCAGAAACCATGGATGTGAGAAGAAAGTGGTATGATGTATTTAAGGTACTGAAAGAGAAAAACTGCCAGCCAAGAATTCTGTTTCTGGCAAAGCTGTCCTTCAAAAATGAAGAAGAGTTCAAAATCTTCACAAACAACAACTGATAGAATTTGTTACCAAAAGACAGGAATTACAAGAGATACTAAAGGGAGTGCTGCAGCCTGAAAGGAAAGAACAAGGGCGAGACTTGGAGAAGAGTGTAGAAATGTAGATAATTAGGAAGGGTAAATTAAAGGGTAAAATACAGGCAATAGTTTGATATGACAACAGAAAGCCAAAGAACAAAGTGGATGACGTATGTAATGCCTGTACAGTAATAACATTGAATGTTAATGGCTTGAACTCCCCAATCAAAAGACATAGACTAATAGAATAAATTTTGAAATTAGGAGAGACTCACCTCAGACATAAGGACACAATCAGGTTAAAAATGAAAGGTTGGAAAAATATATTCCATGCAAACAGTGACTAAAGAAGAGCTGGAATAGCAATATTAACATCAGACAAAATAGATTTTAAATGTAAAAATGTTATAAGGGATAAAGAAGGCATTATATATTAATAAAAGGGGCAATTCACCAAGAAAAAATAACCATACTAAATATCTGTGCACCTCACCTCAGTGCCCCTAGATACATGCTAGATACATGAGACACATACTGGCAAAGCTGAAGTCTCTACAAGAATAGTTGGAGACTTCAATACATCATTCTAAGTATTGGAGAGAACATCTGGAAGAGGATGAATAAAGACACAGAGAGCTTAAATAATGTGATAAATGAACTAGACCTAACAGACATCTATGGAGCATTGCACCCCAAAACAGCAGGATTTACATTCTCTTCAAGTGCTCATGGTTACTTCTCCAAGATAGAACATATGTTGGGTCACAAGACACATCTCAATAAATTTAAAAAGATTGAAATTATACAAAACATCCTAATACCAATCTTGCTCAACCTCTTCCAAAAAATTGAGCAGGAAAGAATGCTACCAAACTCATTCTATAAACCAACATCACCTTAATACCAAAACCAGATAAAGATACTACAAAAACTGAAAATTAAAGACCAATATCTCTAATGAATATAGATGCAAAAATCCTCAACAAAATACAACAGAATCCAAAAGCACATTAAAAGAATTATACACCAAGATCAAGTGGGTATTATCCCAGGTATGCAAGGGTGGTTCAACACAAGAAAATCAATTAGTTTTATACACCACATTGATAAATTGAAGAAGAAAAAATTATGATCCTCTCAATTGAGCAGAAAAGGCATCTGACAACATACAGCACCCTTTCTTAATTAAAAATACTCCAAAAGATAAGAATAGAAGGAAGTTTTCTCAATATGGTAAAGTGCATATATGAAAAACCTATAGCTACCATTGTACACAATGGTGAAAGACTGAAAGCTTTCTCACTGAGATGAGGAACAAGACAAAGATGCCCACTGTCACCATTATTTTTCAATATTGTGCTAGAAGTTCTAGCTGGAACAATTAATCTAGATAAAGAAATAAACTCACCCAAATAGGAGAGGAAGAAATAAATTTTCACTATTCACAGACGATATGATCCTATATCTAGAAAATCCTGAAAAATCCACAACAAAGTTACTAAAATTAATAGATGAGTGCAGCAAAGTGACAGGATACAAGATTAATATGCAAAAATCAATAGCATTTCTATACACTACTGATATGCAATTTCAGGAGGAAATCAGGAAAAAAATTCCATTTATAATAGTGTCTAAACAGTAAAATATTTAGGAGTAAACTTAACCATAAAGGGCCTATATTCAGAAATCTACAAAACATTGCTAAAAGAAACTGAAGAAGACTTAAATAAATGGAACGGCACTCCGTGTTCATGAATTGGAAGACTAAATATTGTTAAGATATCATTATATCCAAACTGATTTACAGATTCAATGCAATCGCAATAAAAAATCCCAACAGCCTTTTTTTTTTTTTTTTTGCAAAAATCAAAAAGCCAAGCATCAAATTTATTTGGAAGGGTAAGGGGGGCCCAATAGTCAAAAATATCTTTAAAAAAGAACGAAGTTGGAGGGCTTTCACTTCCTGATTTCAAAGCATGTTACTTAGCTAGAGTGGTAAAAACAGCATGGTACTGGCACAAAGACAGACAGATTAACCAATGGAACTGAGTCAAGAACTCAGAAAGACGTGCACATCTACAGTCAAGTGATTTTTGACAAGGCTTTCAAGCCCACCCAGCTGGGCCAGAACAGTCTATTCAACAAATGGCACTGAGAGAACTGGATAGCCATACCCAAAACAAAGAAATTATACATATTATACAGAAATTATACATATTATTCAGAAATTAACTCAAAATGGATCAAGGACCTAAATATAAAAACAACAATGATAAAACTCCTGGAAGAAAACATAGATAAATGGGACCTCCTCTAAATTAAACAGTTTTGCACCTCAAAGGACTTTGTCAAAAGGTGAAAGGCAAGTCAACTCAATGGGGGAAAATATTTGGCAATCACATATCCACTGAACAACAGAAAGACAAAACTATCTGATTAAAAATTGGACAAAAGATTTGAAAAGACAATTGTCCAAAGAAGAAATGGCAAAGAAACATATGAAAAATGTTCAACATCACTAGGGATTAGGTATATGCAAATCAAAACTTCAGTGAGATATTATTTCATACCTACTAGACTGGCCACTATTAAAAACTTGGAAAACTATAAATGTTGAAGATGTGAAGAGATAGGAACACATATTCACTGTTGATGGGAATGTAGAATGGTACAGCCACTGTGGAGGACTGTTTGGCAGTTTCTAAGGAAGGTGAATATAGACTTGCCATGGGACCCAGCAATACCACTGCTAGGTATATATCCAGAAGAACTGAGAGCAGTGACAAGAGTAGACATCTGCACACCGATGTTCATAGCGGCATAACTCACAACAGCCAAATTTGGAAACAACCCAGGTGACCATCAACTGATGAATGGCTAAATAAATTGTAGTATAGACACATGATGGAATATCATACAGTGGTAAAAAGAAATGAAGTCGTGGAGCATGTGACAATATAGATGAACCTGGAGTACATTATCTTGAGTGAAGCAAGCCAGACACAGAAGGACAAATACTGTATGATTGCACTATTGTGTGCTGTTTCGTCAGCCACAGAAGTGCCTTTTGAAATATACCAAAACTGTCGGTCTTTATAAAGGGTATTTATTTGTGGTAGAATCTTACAGTTACCAGGCCACAAAGCATAAAGTTCTTCCCTCACCAAAGTCCATATGTTGGAGCAAGACAGCTGCCGATGTCTCCAGTATTCAGGCTTCCGGGTTCCTCTGTTCCCGGGGCTGCATTTCTCCCCAGGCTTAGCTTCTGCTTCCTCCACAAGTTCAGCTGTAGACCATGAGGCTCTCTACACTTTGTGTCTCTCCACAAGGCCAGCTGTAGACTATCCGGCGATCGGCTCACTCCAACATCAGAACTGCTTCTCAAATTTGCTTCTCTCCAATTCTGGTTCTCCCAATCTCTGCCTTGCTTTTTAAACTTGAGACCACACCCACCGAGGGGTGGGGCTTAATGCCCTACTCACTGCAGCCCAGTCAACGCCCTAATCATAAACCAATCATGCCCAGATGAACAGATGAGTTTACAAGCATAATCCAATTTATATTTTTGGAATTCATAATTACATAAAACTCAAACCGTTACATGTGCTAAATATATTATGTAAACTCATGGGGTTAATAATTCAGCTATAGGTCACCAGAAAATAGAAAGAGGGTAGAGAATGGAAAGCTGATGGTTAATCTGTACAGAATTAGTTAAAAAGTTGTTTGTAAATCTTTGGAAATAAATGGAAATGGTGAGAGCACATCATGTTGTTTGTGACCACCAGAGCTATCATATGGGTATGACTGGTTGAAAGGAAAAGGCTAAGGACATTTATATTGCTAGAAGGAAAGTTAAAAAAATGTAACACGGGACTGAATAACATAGTGAAACCTCAAGAAAAATATGGATATGGGTGATATTACATATATGATTGTTTTTACAAAATATAAATACAAATATACTAAAGAGAAGGAAACAATAGCAGTTATGTATGGTAGGGGAAGCATAGAGAGATTGAAAAGGGATGAGTTTTGGTTGTGTGGTTGGTGGGTTTTTGTTTTTTAGTCTTATTATTATTATTATTGGCATACTGAAAATGCTCTAAAAACGACTGGAGTGATGAATGCACAACTATGTGATTATACTGAATACCACTGATGGTATACTTTGGATGGATTTATCCTTTACTAATATGTATCAATAAAATTGATTTGTTAAAAAAAAGTCATAAGGCAATTACCACAGCACAGTACTCATTCCTGGACAGTCAAAACAGATTAACCGTCTCTCACTCTGACACATAATCACCAGAGCAGGACACTTTCCTCTTCTGTGAGATAAGACAAGCTCCCACCCCAAGAAACACAAAAAAATAGAGACAGGGTTATTTCCAATGCTTGGCCTTTAAACAAATTTAAATATTGGTACTCACAGTGGCATACTGGAAAGTAATAGTGTTTACAGGGTGTATTTGGAGGCAAATCACATATTGAGTCAAGAGCTCACTGTGATTAGGATTAGCTCAAACATAATAGCAAAACATAAGCAGATTTCATCTGGGCCAAATATATCAGAAAAGCATGGCAGTCCATTCCAAACCAGAATAGTCTGTGCAAATAGTGGGTGTTTGTGTGTTTAATTTCCCACACTGTACAGGCAAGCTCAATATGCATGTTAATGACCTATATTTACCAAATTTAAAAAAAGAACAAAAAGGATGCCAGAGTGAACAGCAGGGAAAGCCATGCAAAGACCCACTATCCTTTAACTTGTTACAAATAAATTTTAAACATAAATTAGAAACATAGAGATATAATCACAAGTGACTCTAACATTTGAACAAAATAAAGGAATTATGTGGGAGATATTTGATCAGGGTCATATTATTTATGAATTCCAAAAATAGACAATGGATTATGTTTGTAAACTGGTCTGTTCCTCTGGGTGTATTAGATTGTATTAAATTCAGAGGTTTCACTTTTACTTGATTAAATAATGATTAAGGCTTTGATTGGGCCATGCCCACCATGGGAATGGGGCCTCACATAGAAAACTACATGGCAGAGGAGTTAGGGTTTTCAATGCTGGAGCCCCAGGAAGTAAATACACAGAGAAGCAGATATGTGAGGAAAGAGAGAAGGATCCATTAGACTTTACAGAGGCCCCAGGAAGAGAGACGAGCTGTTCACCTGATAAGTTACAGCTGACCTTGTGGAGCGACCAAAGCAGCTGAGCCCAGAGAGAGACGAGACTTATCCCAGCCTACAGCTGATATTGGAAGAAACTGGGACCATGCCACTGTCCACTTGCATTTTTATTTAGAATTAATATTAACTGCCCTGGTGCAAGGCTACATTGTTCAGAACCAGAAGCCAAATATACTGAAGTTACTTGAGCAATCTCAGGTTTTTTGTTTAATGTTCCAGATTTGCTAGAATTCCCAAATATCTCTTGATCTTTTAGTTTGACATAATTTGATGGAAAAATTCCAGTTCTTTCTCCAATACTTCCTGTTCACCATTCTCCCTCTTTCTTGGTCACCAATATCTCTTCACCTTCAGTGAAAGTCATATTTCCAAGTTCTACACTTGAGTATGGATATAGTACAATATACTCTTCTCCAACTGTCTAAGTTGCCGAGGCAGGTTTCTTGTTTACAGGTTCATGTACAGCTTCTGGTCCCTCTTGCTTGACTTCACTCCCAGGGATGATCTTGACATAAGATTTTGGAAACTACCCTCTTCCTCCATTTACCTCCCTAAACCACCAATTTTCTTGCTGCTCCAAGACAGTATTTATCACTTGATATGTCTTGATATCATGTTTTGAGAAGTTCAAGTGGTTATCTTTCTTTGCCATCAAGGAGCAAAGTGCCTGTGCTTTTAGGTTTTCTACGACTTGTAACTGT
This sequence comes from Chaetophractus vellerosus, assembly GCA_004027955.1. Classification (NCBI taxonomy): domain Eukaryota; kingdom Metazoa; phylum Chordata; class Mammalia; order Cingulata; family Chlamyphoridae; genus Chaetophractus; species Chaetophractus vellerosus. The sequence continues at coordinate 8,195 of PVKH010045503.1, forward strand.
GAATAGGAGATACAGATTCGAGGGACACAGTGCGAGTAAAATTTAATGTTTTAATGTTTTTCTGCCATGATGAATTAACAGTGAAGTATGAAAAAGATACATTTTTGTAATCAGTAATTGATGCTGGTTGATTTGAAGAAAGTGATTAAGGGGAAGTTGAAGTAGCAGATAAAGATACTGTAGGAGGAAGTAAGTCCTTCTTAGGAGACAAAATATTCTTACCCGAGGGCAGTTTTTCTACATAGTTGCATGGAAACCAACCAAAATTTCCTTGAAAACTACCATAAAGCCAACCAGGTTCTCCTTTGTTTTTTCCCATCAACCTGTATTATATCCCCAGAATTAAAACCCATCTCATCATGGCTCCTAGCCTCAAAGGCATATAATGCTCTATAATTCACTAAAGCACTAGCTGGCCCACATTGTTTTTCCTCAGCTTTCTGCAGCTTTTCTTGAAGTTTTTCTTGCAACTTTTCTTCCTACAGTTGCTTTTGTTTTTCTTCTTCCTCATTTCTAAGACTTTCTTTCCATAGGTTTTCTTTTCCTTGCTTTGCTTTTCCTTGCAGCCTCATCTTCTAGTTTCTTTTTCTGTATTAGCTCTGATCTTTTTCTTTCAAAGTCCTTCAATTTGTCATATTTGGTCTTATGAAATTGTTCAAGGGCTAATGGCTGTGTATTGTAGCTTTCTCTCAGTTCCTTCAATTTACTATTAAATGAATTCATTTATGACATCTTAGAGGCAGTTTCTTTCTCAAGAGCATCTAATTGTTATTTAAGTCTTTGGCATCTTCCTTTTCTAATGATTTTTAATAAAATAAACTGATCCCTGAATCAGATGTGTTACTGAACTATATGTTTTTAATTCTTTCATTTAATAATTGCGTCTCAGATACCAAATAGATACACTTATTTTTATATTCCTGAAGTTCTTGTTGGAGTTGCTTGATTTCCATAATTTCAAGGTCATACTGCTTATCTAGGACTTCCAGCTCAGTCTTGTGAGTTTGCTTTCTGAGCCTGACATCTTGCAGTCTACCTGAGATCTGCTGTTTGCCATTTAGTGCTTCCAACTCAAGATGAAGATTCTTCTTTTTAGAGTACCTGAGAATTTCTTCCTGTTCTTTCCTTTGGTTGAGATGCTCCTGTCAACAAATTCGCTTCCATTCTAAATGATGTTATCATTCAAGTTCCTGTTTTACTGGCTCTTGTATTTCTATCTATTTTCTCCTTTCTTCTTCCCATTGTGTCTCCAAGTGTTTGCTTCCTCCAGTCTTGTTCTTGTAATTATCTGTTTTTGTTCTCATTCCTCTTTTTCTTTCTGGACTTTACTTTCTGCCTCCCTCTGTTGGTGCCTCATCAAGGCTTAGCATCTTTTTTCCAGGTCCATACTTCCTCATGCAAAAGTAACTAACAATTTTTTCTGAGGTTCCTCTCCTTGCATTTTCTGATATGAAGGCAGAGTTCCATTAATGGAATCAACTTGCTTTCCTCCCCTGAAAGATGGAGGGACAAGCTCAGGAGGTAAGTAAAGTCAGTGGTAATGGCTTTCCAGCTTTGGCCATGTCAGTGAGGTGCATCACAAGAATAAATTCTACAGCTTTTAGCTGCCCATCACCGTCAATGTCAGCTTGGTTTGATAAAGACTTGACTGAAGAAGAGCATTTCTAGCTTGAAAACCTGAGAGGTATGCACTCACACTTTTGTCAAGAGTATTAAATTTTTGCTGATATTTTAATATTGAAGACTGAGGAACTCTTCTTGGGTGAGTTCCCTGAGAGTGAGGAAGTTGAACTACTAGATCCTAAGTCAATCAGAGACTGGGCCTTCCATATACTAGCACCACCAAATCTTTCAGTCATCAGATTTTAAGATGATGTATGAGGCAATGTTGAAGAAGAATAAGGAATGGATAAAAGCTGAATAACCCTGGTGGTTCCATCTGGTAAGGATGAAATATGGGCTTTAACAGACCTGAAAGGATCAGCGAGAGTTTTCCATAGCTATGAAACTCATCAAACTAAAGCTTCAAGGCCAACAGTTACTTGTGGTTCTCCCTCTGTTTTGGTCAGCCACAGGAGTGCCTTTTGAAATATACCAAAGATTGGTCGGTCTTTATAAAGGGTATTTATTTGGGGTAGAAGCTTACAGTTACCAGGCCACAAGCATAAATTTCTTCCCATACCAAAGTCCATGTCCTGGAGGAAGATGGCTGCCGAAGTCTCCAGGGTTCAGGCTTCCGGGTTCCTTTGTTCCCGGGGCTGCATTTCTCTCCGGGCTTAGCTTCTGTTTCCTTCACGAGTT
>PVKH010045504.1:0-10496 GCA_004027955.1 Chaetophractus vellerosus
CTGTTTAGGGTGATGAAAAGGTTTTGCAGTGGGTGGTGTGATGGCAGCACAACACTGTGAATGTACTGAACACCACTGAGGTGTATGCTTAAAAATGGTTAAAATGGGAGGTTCTGTGTTACACATGTTACCACAATAAACATTTTTTGAAAGACAAGCAAATGTTGCTTTCTACCTCAAAAAGAAACAAAATCCGATACAACAGAGATGGATTTATCACCTAACCAGTAGTGTAACAGCAGTCCGAGTGCGTGCCAAAACCATCCACGAGGCTCTACATCTTATCCTCCTTGCTCCTGTGTTGGCCCTACCAATTTTACTCTGGCTTCTTCTCTGCTGTGGGCCCAGTCAACACCGGCATGTTGTAGGTACTTAGTAAATGGGTTACGCTAGGCCAGGGGATGCCAAAATTTTTCTGCGATGGGCCAGATAGTAAACACTGCCAGCTTTGAGGGCCACACGGCCTGTCTCAGCCACTCAACCACCCTTCACCTCTGCAGCTGTAGCGTGAGGGCAGTGGTTGACCAATCTGAACAGGCCTACCTGGGTTTCAATCTCCATCCTCTCAGCAGGCGGGAGGGCAGGCATCACCCCATTTTTCAGTTGGGGGCAAATGTGTTCCTTCTGCTCTGAGAACCTCGTCTGAAGTCACCCAGCTGGTAAGAGCTGAGGCTCCAGCCCAAGTATGTCTGGACCCCAAGGCCTGAGCACCCCAAGGTTGCACATTCATCTCTGGAAAGGCGTGACTTGAGTGAAGCCCACGGTCATGTCAGGGGAGCAAAAGCCAGTACTCAGGGCAGAGGGGCACAAAGACGGAGGCCTCTGCTGCCTTTTACTGAAGCAAACAGGGAGCACCCGCAGAAAGGTTTGGCAATACAGGAGAGGACCCACTCTCCTTCAAAATAAAGAAATGAGCAGCACACATCCTTTCAACTTTTCAAAGTACAGATGCCTCACAGTGAAATCAGGAAGGCAGACAATGAAGGAAAGAGTGAAATCTCCAGCATTTAGAGCCAGATGCCATCCCACTTTCAAAGAGCTCTTAATCATCCTCAGCAGTGTGCCCAAAAAAATCATGCCCCCAACGTCTCTTATCTAACAACTCCTTTGGGAAAAAATATGTCATACATAATGAATGTCTATGAAGCATTTATTCACTACCTAAGTTTTTGGAAATTCACCTCGCTTTATTATAGTCAACTTACTTTATTTTTTTTTTAAAGAGCAGAAAGAAAAAAGTTACATCACAACGATCAACAACGGCACTGACCTCTTGGAAGAGTGAAGACATCTCACAGACCAGACAGGAGCTGGGGCTCTGCATTTCACACTTGTGCCGGTCGGAGAGGAAGAAATCGCGCAGAAGCGGCGTGTGGGTGAGCGCCTGCACGATGCAGTTCATGAAGCACGTGTTCCCAAGATTGATGAGCCCGCGCAGACCTGCAAAGGGGAGCAGCCAGCGGGTCACTGAGGCACCGCGCTGGGCACAGCCAAAGCCCTGCGGCATGCTGGCTGCAATGCTTCCTTCACACTGACATGTTCGGGCGTTTTCTTTTGTTCATTCAATGAACAAGAGAAGAGCAAGAAGAAATGTACCATTTTTCCTAACTTTTAGGACACTTACGTGTGTGTCTTAAGGACTGCTCATCATCATCACCCCCCCCCCCCATCTGAGGTTATTTCTCATAACAGCCAGGTGGGAGTGGAGCCTGCCCCCCTCCCCCAAAAGGCTTTTTTTCAACAATTTATTTTCCTAATTCTTAAAGAACTCAGAGAACGCCCACCCACACACTTATGATTTCTCTCCTTAAAGGCCAAAAAGTAATCTCGAGCCCTCTGCACAAGCGGCCCGCCAGGCCATAGGGAGGGTGCACTGTTTCCACTCCTCGCTCCCCCACACCTAGTGCAGGTCCCAGGCGGAGAGCAGGTGCTCCAGGAGTTGTGGAGCAAATGGGTGAGACACAGTTAAGCAGGGCCTTAAACAGAGCGGCCCTGAGTTACAAAACCCACATAACCCACATTTTCCACATCTGCCGTAAGCCCCGAGGCTTGACAACCCAGATGAGAACAGCCCAGCTATGGTGGCGCCCCCACCCACCTATGGTGCAGTTGGACGTGATCTTCCTCCGCTTCGGGTTGTGTCTCAGCAGCTCGAGCTCCCGCTTGGTCGGTTCCCAGGTGGAAAACTTCTCCCCGACACCTAGCAGATGAAAGGCAGTTCCAGGGGTGGTCAGCTAAATTTTCACCAAGTATATTCACAACATACATTGGAATATAACACTATCACGTTGTACTTCAAAGAGGCTCCATCACATTAGCTCTTCCTGAAACTCTCCTGTGCTGTGAATAAGCTTTGTTTCCATGCAGAAAAGGAAAACAAAACCTCCTCTTAAAGCGACCCTGATGCTAAGGCCACTGTTGCTTTTCCAAACTCTTCCAGTCCTTGAGTAGAGACCACAGCCTCAGCACCAATGGGAAATACTTGGCAACTGAGATGAAGGATTCCCCTGTGAATGAGTGAAACTGACAGAGAAAAGGCATTTTTGAGCAAACTAAAATAGATCCAGCTTACTGAGCAGCTGTATCCCATAAAAGATTCAAACCAAAGACAAAAATGGTTTATATGCTAATATGCAACACATATCACCCTAATAGAATATATGCAAAATTCAGTAAACTTTAGAGATAGCATCTTGCTGACAAATTAGGGAATAAGAAAAATTCCATTTTAGTCTGGGTTGCACACCTCTTAGCCTTGTGGTAAGGTGTTCTGCCCAAAGAAATAATATCCTCAGGCTTAGGTGCAATGTTTATTAAATTTTTTTGAGGGGGAGTAGAATAGGATGATAAAGTCAAAGAAACTGTTCTCCAGGAAAAGATTTGGAAACACATAATTTTGATAACTGAGAGAATCTATATCAATTCTTTCTTTCTCAAAAATAAGGGGGAGGGGGTTAGTTTTTGAAGAACAATCAAACAAGAAGTTGTAAAACAGATGCCAGTTCCTATGTTCTGTTTGTGAACAGTGACAGACCTGCTCTCTGAAACATGCTCATTGGCCAACTGTGGTGATTGTCACTGTAAACTGGTAACGACCGTCTACTGGAATTGAAAACTCAGGGAAAATTCAGGGCAACCAAGATGAGTAAAAAGAAAATGTTTACATAATGTCTGTCTGTATGTATCTCTAACTCTATATATTCTCAATAAAAAACTAAAATATGCAGACAAGAAAAGGTGGCAGCCAACAAGGAATTAATATATATGCTGGAACAAGAACTACGGGGACATCACATGACAGCGAAAATCTAAACTGCCTAGTTCGCTTAAGTGGAAGATTATTACATTTGCTATCTGGCAAGTTTATTCTGCTGATAAAAGCTTAACATAACTAAAACAGTTAAGAGTTTCAAAAGAGATTCTACAGCAATTTAACCAGAAAAAGTTACCCTCCTGAAAGAAAGCACATGTATATATGTACACATCTATCTAATACTAGTGCAGAGACACTGCTTTCTAGAAGACTTGGAGAGCTGAGGGCAAACACTGCGCATCTGGGCACCAAATCTGGCACCACATGGACTGTTGGTGTAACCTGCTCTGTAACGGCAATATAAGAAAGTAGAGAGGCACAGCAATGACCCAGGTTCCTTCTAGGCTCCAACGGAGCCCTGCTTCTGCAAGCACCAGCAAGCTGCAGTCCTAAGGAGCTATAGGAAGCTGAGCTACAGCTGCACCAGGGCCCCCTTCGTGCCGCCGCTTCTGCTTGCCTGGCTGACTCCACTGAGAACCTACAGCAGGGGATGGCGCTGGTGTCTCTTCCCACCAAATCACAACCCAACCTGCAAAAAGGCGGCCTGCCCTCTTCCAACTTTTACTCTCTCCGTAGAGAGCTACCTTTCATTTAATGAGTTTTGCCTTTAACACACATGAGGGAATTGCACACTTAAGAGACAAATCAGGAAGATAAAAGTTGAGCAAAACCAGACCTTGCATCTTCCAAGCTTTCCGCTGTTCCTCTTTGGCAATTATTTCCATGTCTTTGTCGTATATGTAGTCTTGGCATAAGAAGCAGTATATACCTCCGTACATGAGGTCTATGGCTGAAAAGAGAAAAGACAGAGACAAGGGCGAGCAGGGGAGAGATACAACACCCAATTAAAACCTAAAAGGTAAGGCTTGAGGACATAAAGTTAAACCACAATAAGTATGGTAGACATTTAATTGTTTGTACCCCTTCCCTACCCTCCAATCACAGAAGGGTTCCTCCCACTTGAGATGGTTTTAATCCGAGCAGATGTGGTGCACTTCCTCTGGAAGTGCCTGCTGAGGGTTGAGGTGTCAGAGTGAGAGAGAGGGGAAATCCACACTTATCTTACAGAGCACCTGATACTCAGCATCGGGACCCTCCACCTTCTCTCTGAAAGTGTGATGTTTAAAACAAGAGTAAAATTGCACTGAACAGAGTGACTCCATAAGGATTCTTGGCCACCCGACACACTGTTTCACCCCATCTTGGATTCTGCATACACAGGAAGGAATGCACAGCTATCTGTCTCACTCTTGCTTTAAGAACAGTAGGAAAAGGGAGCAGACATGGCTCAAGCAGTTGAGCACCCGCTTCTCACATGGGAGGTGCTGGGTTCTGCTCCCTGTGCCTCCTAGGGAACAAACAATGAGCAAAAACAGCAAGCAGACGAGCAGACAGTGGGCAAAACAGACAAGAGAGCCAACTCAGGGGAGCCGATGTGGCTCAGTGATTGAGCCCTGGCCTCCCGGGTTCAATCCCTGGTCCCAGCACATAAAAAAAAAAAAAATCAAACAAAAAAGAACAGTGAGAAAGTATTTTCTGATCAGATGACCTTGAACTTTTTGACCCAAGTTGCCTGCTGCCCTCCTGCTGTTGAGTCTTGCATACTTTCTCACCTGCATCTCCTCTGAGATAGGGGTAATATCTGGGCTCTTAATTACTTTATTAAGAAGATAAACAAGATAAAGTACTTTTAGCCCTTGGAAGAAAAGCACTATCAAATAACAACAACAAAAAACTTTTTTGGGGGGGCTTAAATTCACCAAGCAACCTCCTACGTCTGGGAGACAGTGTAGCACAGAGGAAAGAGCACAGAGTTAAGACAGCTGGCCTCAGTCCCAGCTCCAGTTCCTGGTCACGAAGCCTCTGATAAATGGCTCCACTTCTGAGTCTTTGTTTCCCCTCTGGTAAAAAGGCGACAGTAATAGTTCCAATGCCTCATGGGTTTGTGTGATAATTCAATTAACATATGTAACTCAGCGAAAGCATGCCTCTTGGTAAATGGCAATGTCTTGGTAAATCATGGCTTTTTACTATACCCTATGTTTTAAGCGACCATGACAGATTATTCATCTTGTGGTGGATCTTTAAAGTCCTCTGAAAGCTGGTTAAAAATAACAATTTAAGACAATAACAATTAAGAAATAAATATCCATCAAAATAGCAATTTAAGAATCCCATTTCTACCCCTACTCCCTCCTCTGACAAAATTCCCATGACCTGCGTTTAGCCGCCCCCCCCCCCCCCCCCGCCCCGAGATGCCACACAGAGAGAGCAGCCAGACGCCCCTGTACTGCACATACAGGGGCTGTTCCTGGAATGTGGGCATCAAAGTGAAGTCTTGTCAGACACAAGCAGGACTCAACGAGAAACATTCCAGGTGGAAAGCTGCCAGCAGAAACACCAGCATGGAAAGCTTGTGTGAAAGCCCTCCTAGCCAAGCCCTTCCTTGAGACACTTCTACACGATGACAATTCTGCTATACCAAACCCAAACAGCACCTGCAAAGTCGCGCTCCTGGAAAGTCACTTCATCATCAAAGTAAGTTTTCCATGGACAACACTTTGCATGGGACCAAAGGGTATAGGACAGGAATCCAGCCGTGTGAAATGAAGCAAACCGCTATCTAATACAGGTGGAGAAGCTCTCGCGTGATGGGCTCTCCCACTGGTAGGGGTGCCTGGTTTTGTCACAGGACGACCTTGAGAACAGAGGGAAAACATCCCCCATGCAGAACGAGCTGAAAGCCATCCCACCTCCTTCCCGATCCTTTTTTGGGAAACGATTATAACCCTTCTCAGATGCATGGACCAAGTCAAACCCTTATGACTGCAACAAAACCAACAGACTGAAAAGTAGTAGAGTAAGAGGCACAGAGTAGAAGATTCATCTGTTTTCAGCATGTCAGAAAAGACCTAAGCAAACTCGGGGCTAGAAGAATTAAAGAGCTTCCCATCCCCATCTCCTTCCTGCAATGGTTTTATACTTTTCAGCTTTCTACCTCTGTCCCGTTCCCGCCCTCTGTGGGTACCTGACGCTCTCCCACAGCTCCACCCCCTCTCCCCAGGACAGCAATCCAACCCATCCATTCACACACAGGTATGACTTGATCTGTTAACTGCTCTCAGAGTACAGGCATCAAATAAACCAAAGTTGCTAGTTGCGCTGGGGTTGAGACTTCAAAGAACTCTGAACACTGGCTTAGATAGGGAACCTGTTTCTTTGTGAGCAAGGAAATTCGCCAGGCCACCAAAGCACTAAAGGCTGCTGAAAATAAGACAAGGTGACTTTCTGGAGAAATCCCAATGTGATACATCAAGCTCTGCAAGAGGATTTGAAGACTGTAGAATGGAAACAGGCATGCCGCAGTGTAGAAATGTTTTCCTTTTTATAAGAATTATAAAGCCATAGCTTTATAAATCAGTGGAAAGTGGCTTAGGCAGAGAACTATCAGATGTGTTGACATCACACCTTTAATGGCCCTAAATGCTTTGGCATTTCTGTGTTTTTATTTATGTATTCCTTATTTATAGTTCTGATAGCTTTAATTTTCTAAGCAGCTTGTCAGATGGGCACATCTGCTGCGCCTGGTTCCAAGTCTAGTGAAACTCATCAGGAATAATGCAGTACTTATGACCTGTTGACATTTCCGTGATAAATTTTAATTACGAATTGCCTGTGCATAATGACTATCAATTTATGCTGTTTGGGGCTGAAAGCTGACAGAATTACAGTCACTACTTGCGAATTTTTATTCAAATTCATTAGGGATATCAGAGTTTAAAAAAATAAGACCATGTGACCTGCATTTTAACAAAGAGTATTTAGAGGGTTTTTTTTGTTTTTTTTTTTTTTAATTTTTTGTTACATATGCCCCCCCTTTCTGCTTGCTCTTGCTGTGTGTTCATTTTTGTGTTCTTCTATGTCTGCTTTTTTTGTCACACCCCCCCCCCCCGGCGGCGACGAGCCGAGTGGGCCCACCGCCTATGCGGCTTGCCCCGCTCGTGGGCGGCTCTGTTCCCTTTCGTGGTCTGCCCGCCTGGAGAGGTCCCCAGGAACCGAACCCAGGGCCTCCCATGTGGTGTACCGGCGCCCTATTCACTGGGCTACAGCTGGCCCCAGAGTAGTTTTTTAAACAAAGCTAAGCTGGCAATTAAGATCATGAATCCAATCATTTTTGTAGCGGGAAATAAAACTTTTAGAAGTATGGATTTTAAAAATAATGACAGTACCTAACTTAGTATTATTTGTAGTTTAAATCAAATGAGATTGTGTTGCTTTCTAAGTTTTATAACCTATAAAAATGAAGACCTAGGAAAATAATGTATGAATTGAAACACAGCCAACATGCAAAATTTTTTTATTTTATTACAGAAAAGTAATTTGAGAGCTTAACTAATAAATCTTAAATAGCTATCAAACAGACCACTAGATGGGAAGTGTCTTTCAGTGACTTTTTTCACTCTTTAGTAGCATTTTTTGTTCTTCAGACATGCTGATGTGATTTAAATAAAGCTCAGTAATATTAAGTAGCAATTTTCTCTGCTGTTTTAAAAATCTAGTCTTTTGGTGAGCGGTTGTAACTCACTGGCTAAGTGTCTGCCTCCCATGCACGAGGTCCCAGGTTCAATCTCTGGCACCTTCTGAGAAAAAAAAAAAGGCTAGTCTTATGACTATTCATGGCATCTTCATCCAGTGCACTGGAAGGTCTAGTACTAGCAAAACTGATAGGAAGACAATAACTTGTGATGACAAGGTCATTTAACTGATGATAAACATTGCATACACTGCATGTTGTTACTTAAAAAATCATATAAGGCAAACAGTTGTCAGGCTCTTAATTTTGAGCACAATTTATATACAGTCTTAGGCTGAAGGAGTTGATAATTTTATTTATTACTCTGTAGATTAAGTTATTTATGCATGAACAAAGTAGGAAAATATATTGAAAAGAGATGTTTAGAGAGGGCTTTTGTAAAGTGCTACATTTCTAAAATGTTAACATATTTCCATGTATACTTAAATAACATTTAAGGAAAGAAAACAAAGTCATTGCAGTGTTGTGCATGTTGCCAATGACAAAAATAAAACCACTGTGGTGGTAAAATAAAATAAAATAAACCAAAGTTTCAAAGTAGCATTTTTTTCTGAATGGGGGAAGGTGGAGGAGCAAAAGCAGGGGTGGGGGTAGGGGTAGCCTGAGTTCTGTTCCCCAGAAAACCCATGTTCTTCATCTTAATCCCATTCCAGGGGCGGGACCCACTGTAAATTGGACCTTTTGAGGAAGTTACTTTTAGTTAAGGAATGACAGAATCAATCAGGATGGATCTTAACCCTATCCCTGGAGGCCTAATAAAAAGAAAACCATGCTGAGGCTTAATTTTTCAAAAGTCAACCAGTAGCCCACTATCACCAATTCCTTGGCCTGTTACTAGTCCTGTTTTCCTTGTCTTCCCTGCAGCACTTGAGAACATAACTGTTCTTCCTTTCTTCCTCGCCTCTCCTTCTCTGCCCTCTTAACTTACAAGATACAACACACTCCCCATGTGACTGACAACCCTAATGGGTCCTGCTCCACCTTCTCTGCAGCATCCTCCACCTGCATCCTCTAGGTGAACATCCCTCTGGCACAGTCCTTGGCTCTTCTCTCTGCTCCACATTCTCCCCATTCTTCTCGAGAGACAGTTTCCCCCACACGTTCAGCTACGGGATATTTCCAAAACTCTAGTTCTACGGCCTCAACTCCAAACTCAAATTTCCAGATTCCCACTGGTTACCCCCACATTCATGTTCCGCTGATACCTTAATTTCAGCCTAACAAAACTGAATGTGTTTTATTACTACCCCAGGGGTGCATTCAGGTCCTACTTTTCTTCAAGGTACTTAGAAACTCCAGAACCTGATGCCTCGGAATCCATCTCTCTTTGGGGCGAAAGAGTCACCATTCCAAAGCAGCAATTAAGAAACCTCCTGTGGATTTAAAACAGAATGGAAAGCCTAGCAGAAAGCAACCACTTTCCCTCATTTTATTTATTTACATAGAAACTGTCTGAGGGTTCCAGAGTAGGCTTCCAAATGGTGAGGCTAAGCTGGCAGCGACAGCAATTACGGAATCAAAACAAAACTTCTAGTTCCCTTCTAGGACTCAGTGAGGGACCCCGGCCCTTCTTTGTGAACTGCTTCTGCCTAGGCTAGAAAAATTAATGTGGGAAGCAGATGTGGCTCAAGCAAAATGAGCTCTCACCTACCACATGGGAGGTCCCGGGTTTGGTTCCCAGTGCCTCCTAAAGAAGACAAGCAAGACAGTGATGGGCTGGCGTGGTAAGCTGACGCAACAAGATGATGCAGCAAGAGACACAAAGAGGAAAACATAATGAGAGACAAAACAAAACAGGGAGCTGAGGTGGCTCAAGCAATTAGGCACCTCACCCTCCCACATGGGAGGTCCCGGGTTCGGTTCCCAGTACCTCCTAAAGAAAGGAAGACGAGCACATGATGAACAGACACAGCAAGTGCAAACAACGAGGGGGTAGGAAGAAACAAGTAAAATAAATCTTAAAAAAAAGGAAAAACCAATGAGGCTAAATATCACTATTATTTCATTTTCCTATTCTTTGCAATTGGCTATTGTTATGGCTTCACCTGTGAAGAGGCTATGGATCACAGAAGGGTTACAACAGGAACGGGAAAGGATCACTGGTGGGGGGTGTCAGGGTTGGGGGTGCATGGGAGGAAGTCCACCTGAACATACATACATAAAAGGTATGGAAAATTGTTCAAATGCTCACGGGGCATGGTAATGGGGTGAAGAATTACTCAATAAATGGGAGAACACTGAATTCCCATCCTGGAGAGCTCTGCCATATTCTCCAGGAGAGTAGCAACAGTCCCCCAAGTGCAGGGGCAGTGTCTGGCAAAGGAGGATGATCCATTGATGGGCCCTTGTTATTGTTGACTAGTCTTATGAGTCTTTGCTCTTGAAATTGAAACAGCCTCGTATTATGGGTTGCCTAAGAGTTGCCTCTTGAGAACCTCCCTGTTGCTCAAATGGGGCCTCTCTCTAAACCAAACTCAACATATGAATGCATTACCTTCTTCCCAGCGTGGGACATGACCCCTGGGGATGAGCCTCCCTGGCAACAAAGGATTACTAACAGGTGCCAACTGGGCAATACAACTAGAAAAA
>PVKH010045505.1:0-10496 GCA_004027955.1 Chaetophractus vellerosus
AGATAATGGGAGCTATATTTTGCTGCCTGTTAAGAGACTTGCAAGTGGCTACCAAGGCAGGAGAAGCAGCAAAGGCCTGTGTGCATCACTTAGAAGGTAAGTAAAAGTTAGAAAGGTATAAGTCCTAGGACAGGCAGAGATGAATGATTACTTAACCGATTGCCTGCACCTAGTTGATGAAAAGTTATACTGCAAAACTGTGTGAACTGGAAGAGTTTAATGGGATATTTTGACAACATCTTAAGTTTTATTCACATTTTATTTAGATCAGAATTTTTATCAAGTTTTACAAAGAGCTTTCAGTTTTTAATTAATAGCTTACTCCTGAACATTAAGTCTAAGTGTACTTCTGAAAAGTAATCCAGAATATGTAAGTTTTAAATGTCTGTCTGTCTAAACTGTTAAATTACTGCTCATGTATTCCTAACTTTGTTGGTTACTAATAAAAGTGTTTCTAAGAACAAGCTTGCATATTACAGGCAATGCTGATTCCAGAGGAGATCTTAAAAGCAGTAAAAATCAGAGATGTGAAATGATGGAGAGTTTGGAGAAGCCATATCAAAAGAGTAAATATTATGAGTCAAATTAGTGGGCTTTATGTTTCTGTTGGTGTCATAACTTTTTGTGTTTGTCTGTTTGTTTAGTGTATATTTTCATACCTCCAGATGGTAATATTAAATTAACAAGTGAAAATATTTAGAAGAGCTCTATTCAAATGGCTAAAAATTAAATAAGTGCTTATATTGGTAAATGAGTACTCCTGAAGCCCAAGTTGGAGAAGCTAAATATGATAAAAAGTTACATAAAATCTGAATAAAGAAAATTTAAAGGAAAGAAACTAAAAAGTTTACCCTAAATTCTTCCATAATCTTTCTATAGCCTCTCCTACCCCCAGGGTCTTCTCCTAACTTTGACTGAATTCCAGGGATTCATTAAAACTGATATTAAGGGCTAGGTATGGAAGGATGATGGGGGGGGAGCTGTGAGTTTAGCCTAGAATTATGTCTACTAGGCCTGGAAATTAAAATAAAAGGGGCAGAGGAATATTAGAGAATAAACCTTGTTTTGTATAGTCTGTCCTGTAATTCCCTAATATAATAAATTTTAACAGCTTTTGAGGTGACAGTAATAATCCAATGGCCAAATTTCAATAAATAAAGAAAAGGTCCTTGAAAGCTGTGCAAAGATTTTTCTAAATTATGATTAAAACAAGTTAAATATTTATAATATTTTCCAGAACCTGGCAGTTAGTATGCATTTAAGGTTAGTCATAATTTTAGAATTTTATTAAAGAAAAAAGAAGTTTAAGCTTCCATGGTAGAAGGAAGAAAAAGAAACATTTCTTGCATGAACTATAATTGTTCCAATTCTATTTAGCTTGGGTGTACTCATCCTAGATTTATAGGACACTAATGAAATAAATTAGTGTTATATGTATTAAATCTTTAAGATGATAAATATTGTGTTTGTGTTTAATGAAATTGAGGTCTGTAGCAGTTTGATATTATTTATGAATTAAAAAAGAGATATTGATTATGTTTGTAAAATGGTCTGTTCCTCTGAACATGATACCCTTTTGATTGTATTTAATTTGGAGATTTCACTTTTACTTATTAAAATCAAGATTAGGGCTTTGATTCAACAATGTCATTAGGGTGACTCAGTTTGAGTTCCTGCCTCCTTTGTGGGCTATATAAACAGACAGTCACTCAAAGAGAACACAGAATAAGATAGAAGAATAAAGAGAGCACCACAGACACAGAAGAGGAATGAACTTTGATCTTGCAGACCTGAGAAGAGATATGAGCCTGAGAGTCTACAGCTAGCTTTATGAAGAGAACAGATCAGCTGAGCCTGGAAAGAAAGAAGCCCTCCAGTCTACAGGTGAGATTGGAAGAAGCTTGGTCCATGGAGCCTTAAGAGAAAGAAGGAGGCTGAAATCTCACAGCCATTGCCCACCATCTTGCTTCAAAATGTGACAACAGAGTTTGGTAGGGAAGCAACTTTGAGTTGGACTCTTTAGAGCCTTGCTACTGTAAGATTCTACCCAAATTAAATACCCTTTATAAAAGCCAACAGATTTCTGGTACTTTGCATCTATTTGGCAAACTATTACAAAGCTTACTATTACAAGGTCTGTCCTAAATTAGCTTTATATGTGTTAAATATTAAAGTTGTAAGTTTTTGGCTAATGAAATTATTACAAACCTCTAAAAATGATTTTGACTAAATTGAAATGAATATTTTTCTTTCTTCACAGAACACAATGTGAGGGCTATGAGACTTAAATGGATATAGAAAGAAGTAAAAGGTTTGTGAGAGTGAATTCATAGTCAATGCTGACAAAATTTAACAAATTTGTTTAAATGAATGTGTTTTGTCCTAAGATAAGATGGCTGGTTTTCATAAAATCAGGGAGGAAATGTGTAAAACATGGTTTGAATGAACATAGAAAATTGTAGAAGGTATTGTAGAAGGTAGCATTAAGTAAGGAAATGTGTTTTGTAAAGGTTAAATTTGTCTTGAGATGATGTAACTATAGTCTATGTGGTTATAGATAGTTGTGAAGTTTATAAAAACATTTTTATACTGAAATATTAAATGACTAATTTCAGGAAGTCATCATTAAATAGAAACCTGAACTGATGTTGATAAAAGTAACTTCATAACAGGGAAAACTGCCAGAGGTCACTTCAATCTGCATATTAATGTGGTGGTAGGGGGAACATAATCTTGATTCTGTTGGGAACCTTAGGTTTTCATAAAATAATGGAAAAAATAGTATTTCCTATGCTGCAAAAGTAAAATACCTGTTAATTAAGATAATTATGGTAAAAGTGTAGAAGTAAAATGTCAAGTACTAAAAAGAGTTAAGTCCATTTAATATGTTAGAGATAGACTTCAGTATTGTCAAAATCTCTTAATCATTCAAAAAAGGCCTCCAGTATGCTGCATGGTGCCTCCCCATTTAGTTAGTTATTAGTTAGGTAGGTCACTACGAATCCTAAAATAACAATAGCTATTTTACCACATCTCTGGACATGACTCCTGAAGTGGATGGAAGCTTATAGTTATCAGGCCATAAAGCATAAGTTACCTCCTTCACCCAACTCTGTGAGGGGTCCAGCTTCCTGGGTTCCTCTTCTTCCTGGGGCTTGATTCTCTCCAGGTTCAGCTGCTTGTTTTCTCCACAAGGCCAGCTGTACACTATCAGGTGAAGGGCTTGTTTCTTTTCCTGGGGCTTTCTCTCCTTCCTCATGACCAAGCTCCTTTGTATGCTTACTTCCCAGGGCTCTAGCTCAAGACTCCAATATCAGAACTTCAACTCAAAACTCCAACTCTGTCATTTGCCATGTCTTTTATCTTCTATTTCCCACCCACCAAGGGTCAGGGCACAATGCCCTACTTGACAAGACCCAATCAAAGCCATAATCATAACTTAACCATGCCCAGATGAACAGAGCAGTCTACAAGCATAATCCAATATCTATTTTTGAAATTCATAACTATTTAACTGCCACAGTGCCTATAAGATAAAAGAATGGCTCTCTTAAGTATTGTCTTTATTTTGCTTGCCATATACTTACTTTCTTGTTGTCTATATTGTCTTAGTGAGTTTATATCTAGGGCAGTGCCCCTCCTCATACCTCTCCTTGCTGTCCTAGGCAAAACCACTGCTGTGGGAACTGGGGGAGGCCATTTTCTAGACAGCATTTGAAACTTACAGGAACATGCTTATCAGCTTTGGGAGAATGTAGCCTCTGGAAGTACCTGGACTTTCTCAGTCCCATGGCCAAGTATGTCTGTTATGGAAAATTACTTGGCTAACCCCGCCCCCTGGTACAACTGAGTCTGTCACCAGTGATCACATCACCCCTGTCTGCATGGAATGACAGGAGGGAATACGTGTTGTGAGGTGCTTGCCCACTGAGTTGTGTAATTTTAATATCAGGGCTAGATATAGAGTAAAGCATGGCCCCTGGTGGTTCTACCCATTGGCCATTTTTGTGCCAGGTAGAACTGCAATTGTTACTGAAAGACATATAACAGCTTTAGCTATTGTCTTTTATTCTCTTGCTGTGGAATGTGGATGCAATGCTTATCCTATGGTCAATGTAGGCTGCTACATGGGGGCAGATTGTGAGGACACAAGGCCCCCCAAGTCCTTGGCATGTAACCACCTGCATAACCTAAACATAAGTTAAAGGTTAACAACCCTCCCCAGAAGGGAGAGAATGCATAGATAGTATCATAAACTATAATCTTCCCAAAGCAGTAAACATCCTTGGTATACAACCTTCCTATAAGTTTAATGAAAACTTTACCACACCCCATGTGTACACTTCACATGACCCTAGCAGGGTCATATTCTATGGAAAGTCCTTGTTCTGAAACCTGCTATATATCACTCCTCATTTTCTCATCTCTATCTTCATTCATTCTTTGACCAGCTGCCATCAAAGATTCTCTCCTGTCTAAATCTCAGTAAAGCTTATGCCTGACTAAATGCCAGATGTGTTCTTTGGTCTCATGGCCTCACCAATTTGTACCCTTCAGGAATTGGGTTGTAACAATATTTATTAGAGATATTGGTCTGTACTTTTATTTTTTCACAGTATCTTTTCCTGGTATTAGGGCAATGGCTTCATAGAATTAGTTTGGGATATTCTTTCTTGTTCAATTTTTTTAAAGAGCTTGAGCAAGATCGGTATTAGATCATCTTTGAATGATTCATATAATTCACATGTGAAGCTATCTGGTCTCAAGCTTTTCATCTTTGGGAGGTTTTGGATGACTGTTTCAATCTCTTCCCTTGCAATTGTTTGGTTGAAGTTTTCTATTTCTTCTAGGATCAGTGTAGGTGGTTGAAATTTGTCCATCTTGTCTACATTGCCTAGTTTATTGGCATAGAGTTGTTCATAGTATCCTCTTAAGAGATCTTGTATTTCTGCAGGGTCAGTGGTAATGCCTCCCCCCCCCCATTTCTGATTTTATTTATTTGTGTCTTTCTTCTTTTTTCATTGTCAGTCTAGCTAATGGTTTGTCAGTTTTTAAAAATCTTCTCAAAGAACCAATTTTGGATTTAATTCTCTCTATTGTTGTTTTGTTCTCAATTTCATTTATTTATGCTCTAATCTTTACTTTTTCTTTCCTTCAGCTTGGTTTGAGATTAATATGCTGTTCTTTTTCTGTTCCTCCAGGTGTGCAGCCAGATCTTCAATTTTAGCTCTTTCTTCTTTTTTAATGGAAGCATTGAGGGCTATAAATTTCCCTCTCAGCAATGCCTTTGCAGTGTCCTATAGTTTTTGATATGTTTTATTCTCATCTTCATTTATCTCGTTATTTCCTGAATTTTCTTGCAATTTCTTCTTTGACTTACTTATTATTTGAGTGTGTTGTATAATATCCATATATTTATGAATTTTTCCTTTTTCTATCCATTATTGAATTCCAGCTTCATTGTGTTATGATCTGAAAAAGTGTGTTTTGAAATTTCAGTCTTTTCAAATTTATCATGTCTTGCCTTGTGACCCAACATATGGTCCATCCTGGAGAAGGATCCATGAGCACTTGAAAAAATATATATATATGCATAGAACTGCTGTTTGGGGGTGTAATGCTCTATAGATGTCTGTTAGGTGTAGTTCATTTATCATATTATTCAAGCTCTCTTTTTCTTTATTTATCCTCTGTCCAGATGTTCTATGCATTACTGAGAGTGGTGTATTGAAGTCTCCAACTATTATTGTAGAGAAATCTATTTCTCACTTCAGTTTTACTAATGTGTGCCTTGTGTATCTTGGGGCACCCAAGTTAGGTGTATAAATATGTAATATGGTTATTTCTTCTTTTTTTACGATTTAAATTAATGAGACACTTAAGTTTTTAAATATATATTTTTATTTTTAAAAGAGATTTAGACTACGCAAATGTTACACACAAAATATAGGGATTTCCATATGCCTCACTCCCCACACCTCCCATACCCTCCCACATAAACAACATCCTTCATTAGTGTATTAGTCAGCCAATTGGTATATTGCAAATTATAACAATAATTGGTTGGTCTTTATAAAGGGTATTTATTTGGGGTAGAAGCTTACAGTTACCAGGTCACAAAGCATAAGTTTCTTCCCTCACCAAAGTCCACCTGTTGGAGCAAGACAGCTGCCGATGTCTGCTAGGGCTCAGGCCTTTGGGTTCCTCTCCTGCCGGGCCTGCATTTCTTTCTGGGCTTAGCGCTTCTTCCACAAGGTCAGCTGTAGACTATCAGGCGAATGACCCTCTCCATCAGGACTGCATCTCAAAAATCTGCTTCTCAAATCTTCTGCCTTGCCTTTTACACTTGAGACCACACCCACCGAGGGTTGGGGCTCAACACCTTGCTGACGCAGCCCAGTCAATGCCCTAATCATAACCCAATCATGCCCAGATGAGCAGATCAGTTTACAAGCATGATTCAATTTCTATTTTTGGAATTCATAATTAGATAAAACTGCCAAACCATTGCAATTAGTGTGGCACATTCACTGCAATTGATAAATGCATCCTGGGGCATTGCCATTGAGTGTGGAACATAATTCCCATTGTAGTTTACTCTCTCTCCCACACAATTCTTCAGGCTATGGGAAGATATATAATGGCCTATATCGGTCATTGCAATGCCATTCAGGATGATTCCCAAGTACTGAAAAGCCCCACATTACACCTGTCATTCCCTCCCCCTGTCACCAGAGCCTCCAGTGGCCACTGTCTACACATCAGTGGTGTAATTTCTTCCATTGCTAAAATCACAAGTCTATAGTAGAATACTAGCAAGTCCACTCTAGTCCATAGTACACTGTCCAATCCTTAGGATTCTGGGATGGTGACATCCACTCTACCTCTAATTGAGAGAGGGCTTCAATCCCATTCAGCCAATGGATGGTACTTTCTTGCTTTCAGTTGAAGGCTCTCTCATTTCCTTGGCATGGTGGTTGTTAATCCTCACTTCCTTGCTTGTTTTCCTGGGTGAGTCCAATGAACTGGAGAGTAGATGTTGCAACTGTGCTGAGGCTCAGGGCCCAGCTAGCACATGGATAGCCCAAGATTCAAGTATCTTGGATGTGCACCTACCAACTCCAGCATCAAGTATAGGTTCAAGTAGAAGGGACAGATGAGCCATGTGTAGGGAAGCCAAAACTGAGTCCAATTCTGTCACTCTCAGGAGTACAAATACTGAAATAGGACTCACTGGACAGGCACCACAACTCCAGAGCTATCTGCCCTGACCAAAGGACCTGGATATCTCCAGAGCCCACAGGAGCCCCGCTATTTGAGGTAGTATCCACTTTGGCAGTCTAAGAGATCCTGCTGAGATGTACATAAGCATTGCCTCTGGAATGTCCTCCCGACTCACTTTGAAGTCTCTTAGCCATATAAACTCATTTATCTTTACCTTTCCTCCCTTTTATTCGAGGTCTTTTTCCAGTTGCCTTGCTAGTTGGTGCTTGGTAGTAATCCCATGGTGCCAGGGAGGCTCATCCCTGGGAAAGTAATGAATTTATATGCTGAATTTGGCTTAGAGAGAGGCCACATTTGAGCAACAAGGAGGCTCTCAGGAGGCAAATATTAGGCACCCCACAATACTAGGCTAAGTTTCAATTTCAAGGGCTAAGGCTCACAAGCATAGTCATCAACACCAAGGGCCCATCAATGGACCATCCTCCTTTGCCAGTCAACACTCCTGCACTTGGGGGACCGTTGCTGCTCCCTTAGAGAACGTGACAGAGCTCTCTAGGATGTGAATTCAATATTCTCTTGGTTATTGTGTGAATCTCCACTGACTGTGACAATGCCACATGAACATATTTATATATCTTATAAGTATGTCCACATGAACTTCCTCCCATGTATCCCCAATCACTGATACCCCACACCAATAATCCTCCCCTATCCCAGTTGTAACCTGCCTTTGATCTAAATCTTCAAAAATGAATCCAATAAAACAGCCAAAAACCAATTAGAGGAAAATAAAATAATAATGGTAGGTTCAAAGAAAAGAAATAAATTACATAAAAAATTAAATAAAACTAAAAATAAATGAAATTTTAAAATTGGGATGTTAAAAAATAATGAAAAATATTACATTTTTTTGACATTTTGCCTTTCATCACTGTAATATCTGTTGACCTGTATGTACAGTGACATTTTCTTCCATTTATTCCCCAGTGTCTTACTTCTTTTCATTTTGTTTTCAAAGAGGTTTTAGGTCATAGTAAAGTCACATAAAGAATACAGGGAACTCTCATGTACCCAACATCCTCCCCCTTTACCCCCTTCCTATATTAATACTTTTTTATATGTGGATGGTACAAATGTTACAACCGATATAAAAATAGTGAAACATAGCTACTAACCATGGCCAATGGTTTACATTATGGTTTACATTTTAAGCCATGCACTTTTATAAATTTTGATGATATTTAACATGCCCTGGGTCCATCATTACAAGATCATGTAGAACACTCCATTGCCTACTAAATACCCCTTGTAACATATTCTATTCCTCCCTCTCCCTCCGCTCGGAGTCCACCCGGCTTCACTCCTTGGATGACAAGATTCATAGTTACTTGCAACAACACTGAGATCTAGACAAACTGGTTTGTCCTCCCCTATTAGGAACTGCCCATGGTCTCAAAAAACTCCCACCTCTCTGTTTGAGAACATATTGGTCCTCCCCAGGATAGGAGTACAGCTCCTTCCCACTCATTATGTGGGTCTCCACCAACTGATACAACACTGTATGAAAAAATGATCACTAACACATTCCCTAGAAGCATGCCCTAGGTGTGCCCTGTCCTGAATGCCCCCCCATGCAACACCCTAAACCACTAACCCTTCCTTGTCATATTGCCATAAGAGTCTTCCCAACTTTGTACTTTTTCCTTGGTGAATTTTCCCTTTTATTAATATATAATGACCTTCTTCATCCCTTATACCAGTTTTGAATTACAAACCATTTTGTCTGATATTAGTATCATTACTCCAGCTTTATTTTATTTTATTTTTTTTGGTTACTACTTGAATGGAATATCTTTTTCCAACCTTTCACTTTTAAGCTGTTCCTGTCCTTTTGTCTGAGGTGAATCTCTTATAGGCAGTATATGGATGGCTCATAATTTTTATATTCATTCTATCAGTCTATGTCTTTTGATTGGGTAGTTCAAGCCATTAACATTCAACGTTATTACTGTAAAGGCATTAAGTACTTCATCCATTTTGTCCTTCATCTCTCTGTTGTCATATCATACTATTGTCTGTCTTTTTACCCTTTAGTTTACCCTTCCTAATAATCTTCTTTCTGCTCTTCTTTCCAAATTTCTCACTCTTGTTTTTTTTTTCTTTTTTCTTTTTTCTTTCAGGTTGCAGCACTCTCTTTAATTTCTCTTGTAATTCTGGTCTTTTGGTAACTTATTCTATCAGTCTTTTGTTTCTCTGTGAAGATTTTGAACTCACCCTCATTTTTGAAGGACAGTTTTGCTGGATACAGAATTCTTGGCTGGCAGTTTTTCTCTTTCAGTACCTTAAATACATGATACCACTCTCTTCTCTCTTCTGTGGCTTCTAATGAGAGGTCAGCACTTAATCTAATTGAGGTTCTCTTGTATGTGATGCTTTGCTTTTCTCTTGCTGCATTCAGAATCCTCTCTTTATCTCTATGATATTTGCTATTCTGAATAGTGTGTATCTTGTGGTAGGCCTATTTGGATTTACTCTGTTTGGGGTGCATGGTCCTTCTTGGATAATGATATTTTTGTCTTCCATAAAGTTTGGGATGTTTTCATTCATTATTTCCTCAAATATTTTTTCTGCCCCTTGTCCATTCTCTTTTCCTTCTGGGACAACAATAATGCATATTTTTATGCAATTAGCATTGTCACTCAATTCCCTGAGATTATGCTCTATTTTTTCCATTCTCTTTCTGTTCTCCTGTCTTTTCCAGTTCAGGGGTTTTGTCTTCAAAATCATTAATTCTGTCTTCAAGCAATTCAAATCTACTCTTTTGTGCCCCTAATGTATTTTTAATTTCATTCTTAATGTCTTTCATTCCCAAAAAGTATATTGCTTATCTTTGTTGGCTTTCCAATTGTTCTTTATTCTTACCCAGCATCTCCTGAATATTCTTTATCCTTTAGTCATGTTTTCTTTCAATTACTTGAAATGATTTAGGAGAGTTGTGTGATTGTCATTAATTGTCTTAAATCCTGTATCTCTTCAGGATATTTGATTTGCTCCTTTGGCTGTACCATCTCTTCCTGTTTCCTAGTATATCTTGTAATTTTTTGGTGATGTCTAGAAATATGAATATGTTGGTGAATTTACTCTGATGGACTATTGTGGGAGGAACTGGGGCAGTCTAAAAGCCCCCAGTGCTTAATGGGGTAGAACAGCAGCCTGAGCAGCAGCTGGAAGCCTCTCAAGTTATGCTGATGACTGACAGCCACAGTGGCATG
>PVKH010045506.1:0-10504 GCA_004027955.1 Chaetophractus vellerosus
GAGAGCATCCAGGGCAGCAACTGGGCTTTGGCGACCTCCCCAAGACCCTTAGGGGACTTTCAGGCAAACTCGTCTCCTTGAATGCCGGGGCAGTGGCTGGGGGCCGGATACTTTGAGATGGAGCCCGTTTTGTGTGTGTGCGTGTGTTTAAAGCCTGACGGCAGACGGGACCGTGAGAGAACCAGTTGTTAAAGAAATTGTCTCTTGTGTACTTACCGACCAGCATCCACCCCGGTCGCCCGGGTCGGGGACTGATGGGCGGCGAGCTTCGCGCCACGATCCTGCCCTCGCCGCCCACCACCCCCCACCTCGCGCCCCGCGCTTGCCCTTCGCCTGATGCACTAAGGGAGGTGACTGCGGTGTCGCGCCGGGACAGCAGGGGCAATGTACAGAGCTCGCGCTCGCACTGCCGTTCGGGCACACTTTCCTGCAGCTGCGGCCCAAGTCGCAGCGAAACTCGCTTCTCGGAATTGCTCTAGCGCTTCCACGGCCTGCCGCTTGGAGGCGGTATGCGTATTCGGATCGCGGGGGCTGGAGCGGACAGTTTCTTTCTAGTCAGGAATTTTAAGGAAACTTATTCTCATCCAGTTCCCTCAAGCCAAAATTGAAATTGTGTCTTGAAAAACAGTTTTTGTGCCCACTCGTGCTTCTTAACGTGACTCCTGGTTGGAGAATTTGCAGAACCATCTGGCTCCAGCTTCTCATTCTATTTACAGAACAGACCCACAGAGTAATAAATTACCCTCTGCCTATCATTTTATTCCCCCTTTTCTCGCTTAACGTTCTTTTCATTTTTCGGCTTCTGAAACCGAGGTGTGGGTTACATTTCTGTGGGTGCACACATTGCCATGAGCGCTACTGCCTAACGTTTCTGTCACTGGAAGCCTGGTCTCCAAGCACTGTCCCAAGCCAGCATGACTCCAGCTGCCTGGAATTCCATTCATCTCTTTGGGTTGGGACGTCAGCAGCCACTACTTCCCCTGCTGTGTCCTGCGCTATCAGGCTGGCCTCAAAACGCAGGGCGCAGGTAGCAGTTTCACCAAATAAGGAACTCAGCCACGGGCTGGGTAAACCCTGGGATCCACCTCCATTCCCTCGCATTTAAGCCTGGTAGAACTCCTAACTACTGGAAACACCTACGAATTTACAATAACCAAACAGCATTTTCACTTTTCTTCCGTGAGAGTGTTGTGTGACAAGGAGCATGTGTGACTGTGTGTGTGTGTGTGTGTGGAGTAATGAGTGTTTTTCAGTTACTCAGCATACACTCCCAGTGCCTTGAGAAAGTATGTTCCTAAGACACGTGTTTGTTTGTGGCTTACGTAATAACTGAAATTGATGGCCAGATACATCTTCAGATGTTGAGGGGTAGAAATAAAAGTTTCTGTCTGATG
Organism: Chaetophractus vellerosus; assembly: GCA_004027955.1. Classification (NCBI taxonomy): domain Eukaryota; kingdom Metazoa; phylum Chordata; class Mammalia; order Cingulata; family Chlamyphoridae; genus Chaetophractus; species Chaetophractus vellerosus. The sequence goes on from PVKH010045506.1 coordinate 1,395, forward strand.
ACTAGTCAGATCGGATTCCTGTCCTAGAAGTCACAGCTGATGACTCAGCCAGTCAGCCGCCATACACGGTCCTTCCCTTCCCTCTCCTCCCCCAGCAACCAGTTTGCTCCTTGAAAGGTGATTTTTTCTTCTTCTACTAATTCTTCATGGTACCTGGTACTTAGAAACAGTTCTTGGAGGGATGGTTAGTTGACCCATAGGCTCTTCTGGTTCACTTGATAATTTTATGCAGATTAGATAAGGGCTTCTAGGTCCACAAAAGCAGGAAGCACCTTGTTAAAAGATGGTCTCCACTAGACTTGGCTGAGTGGGTAGAGTGGAAACCTGTGCTCAGCCCCGAGTGCCCCTTCAGGTTAGAGACTGCCGTGAGTGAGGGATTGTAGGAATACCTCCAAAGTTTTCTTGGAACTGACTTCGTCCAGCAAAACAAGGAGAGTGATTTTTTACCTTCTACATGCTTTACAAATAGAAAGGCGAACTGTGTAGTGACAGGGAGCGCTTTCTTGTCAGAGAAAGCTGTCAGAGATATAGGAGCGATTTATCTCAAACACAAAGACCTTGCCCAACTCGCGGTACTCCAGTTGTGCTGGTGGAAAGGAAGGGCCATGGGAGAGGGGGTGTTTAGGTAGCTGTTAGGAACTCACTCACATTCCTACTGGTCAATGTGTGCTGCAAATATTCCTCAGAAATCTCAGTTCCCCTGGGAAGCTTTGGGAGAAATAGGAATGGGAAAAGGGGAAAGAAAATCTAGCACCTTTAACATGGGGACATTGTTCCTCTTGTGTGTGTGTATTCTCAACCTAGAAGTGCAGAGATTTCAGGCCAGTAAACTGAAACGAACCCAAGTGATGGGCCTTCCAGAGAGGGTGTTCAGCTCTCTCTTTCCCAGGTTGTCTTCACTGAAGATTATTTAAAATGATATTGTAAGGCATATGGCATTTTCACTGTAGGATTTCCTTTTTCCAAGTCCCCCTGTTTGGAGGTGGGACTGACCTAAATACATTGTCAGTAAATGGGAGGAAAGGACTTTGAATTGCATGTAATTAAGGATAGCAAGATAATTGAGAAAAAAATATTTTGTGTATTTAGCAAAAAATATCAAGGTGGGCTGTGATTTTGGGTAGGGATTTTAAAATATGTTTGAAATGTTAAGCAGTGGAAAATTTCTTAGATGTGAGCAGCAACCAAAAATTGTTGTATTCTAGAATAGTCCAAAATCTTAGCATCTGCAAAATGAAGACACAAATTCATTCCCTCTGGATATTTTCCTTAGGTCATGGTTCAAAGTTGTTTTAGTTCAGCTGCCTCAGAGCCAGATGGACGTTACCAACAATTTTTTTTCTCAAGCTTTCAATCAAACACCAATCCATGCCATTAGATGGTCTGCCATTAGATGGTCTCCAGTGCCTTCATGCTACATTGTTCTTCTTTTAGTGACATTTTCATGCACATTTTATCTCTATCACATAACTCATCACCTTACACTCTTTGTTATTTAATTTTTATTAGCTTTCATTTTCTTACATATTAGGGACAGATTTTAAGTACCCAAAGGCTTGGGTTTGGGAAGAACGCTTATGCTTGAATTTCCAAACCCCTTTATTCTTCAGTCAATGTATGGCATAAAAGGACTGGAATGCCCACCAGTTCCCTAACCAGGGGTTGTCTAGTTCAACCATTTTATAGATGAAGAAATATATTTCTTTTTAAAAAATTTACCACCTTGAGGAGCACTGAGCACTTGGCTACCCTTCGATTAATGCCTGTTTATTGGTTTGTTAGTTTTGGAAGACAGCTTATAGGGGTGGGGGACATGGCTTTAGGCACTGTCTCATTAACCAGTTATTGGGAAGAGAAGACATACTAATTTATTTTCTCTTAGTAATTTTCTGTGGTTAGAATAGGATTGAAAATTATCCTATGCATTAAAGATGTAAAAATTCAACAACATGATATTCAAAGACCTTCCCAACCCTAAGATCTTAACCATTTCTGGAAAGAAGCACACAATTCAAATGTTTAATGAGAAAGGCTACTGCATTTTAAAGGTTTAGCTGCAAAAGATGAGGCTGCTGTGGTGAGTTATTAGGGTAAGTCAGCCATAGGAAAAGTGGAGAGTGGAAGTAGAATTCTGGCTGGTAGCAGTGCTGGGCAAAACTTTTGGTTACCCAAACCATATTTCCTAATTTTGGGGAGCCTAAGACTTGGGGTACGAAAGGCACAGTCTTTTACTCAGGCATTTTATTACAGTCTTTCACTTACCCATTTTCACTTGTCCCCACCCCAAACATTGGGAACCTTTGAGATAGCTATAGGCAATTCCAATCTTGGACTTGGAAGATTTATGAGAGCAGAATGGGAGCTATCCAGAGGGGGTACTTCTTTGGATGACTTGGGCCAAGAGGGCCTGAAGGTTAGTTTGGTCACTCATTCAAAGTTATTAATTGGGTTTTATGATGCCCAAGGCTCCATTCTAGGTATTTGTGGGAGCCCCAAAGACCACCATATTAACCAAAATAGCAAACTGCCTCTTGGCCCTTTCTTTTCCTGATCTTATCCTTTCTAACCCTCTTTTCCATTATTCACAAATTAATTTTCCTAGTTAAAACACCCCTATTTTCCAATTTCTCTTCTCTTTACCTCAGGTTACATTTTACCCACAAAGATGGATCCTGATGTCGTAGCAGAGACTAGGTGATGTCTGAACTACAGCCTTCAGTTTTTTGTGTCCTTTGATATGTGGCTGATGTGACCTCTCCTGTGGGCTGTGCTGGTATATGGTTAGTGACTGGCTCTTGATAAAAGAAAGGAGAAAGTCTTAATTAGTCCTGATTTGTGGTGTTTGCTGATTTCTGTGGTGTAAATACTCCCACTGTGGCTGATTTCATGTCACCAACATGTAGTCTCTGAATGGAGAGTTGGGAAAAGAGCTGACTTTAGACACCATTTTCTCTCCCCAGATTATTGTGTCCAGCTTGACAGTAACCAGGAGCATTTAACTGAAATTAAATGCAAGGGTCTTTGTATTTTATTCAAAAGTGGTACAGAAGACGACCCCCCCCACGTCAACAAGGTGGGATGGCTCACTCCTAACAAGAATTTGAAGCCCTTGGCTGCCCATGCAGATTGGTGAAGGGAATGGGGACGCTGAGGACAGTTAGAAAGGAACAGGGAACTTTAGGGAAAATGAAGTTATTGTTAAAATTATAAGTGTAATACATTCTCATGTAGAAAGTTTGGAAAATACAAAAGAATATAAAGAAATATTCACTCTTAATATTGTTATGTCCTTCCTTGTTTTTTCTATGCAAATATTCTTATAGTTACATAATTGCTAAGTGTATGCCCTTTGCTTTACTTGACTTATAACAAGATTTTTATGTCATTATTCTTCAAGAACATGATTTTAAGTGATGTATCAAAGTGTACCATTTGGATGCACTATGATTTAATTTCCCATACTTTATCTAACTGCATGGCTATTACTGGACATAAAGGTTGTTTCCAATTCTGGATAAAAGATATAAGAATTCTGGATAAAATAAGTATGGACAGGATCACAGGATAAAAATATTCTACAGACACTTTACATATATTATTAAAGCACTTTCCAGACAAGTTGTCCCCTGCTCCTGTCTCAGCAAGCCACTCTAGCCCCAAACAATATTCACTACTTCCTAGTAAGACTGAGCATTATTCCTGACTTTATTGGGCCTTTGTATTCCTCTTTGGGGGAACTTTGAGATATAATTCAGTAGGTTCCCAAAGGAAGGTATATCAAGGATGAGATGATCCTGAGTGAAGGGGCTGGGAAATCGACCTGTTAGGAATTCAAGGATATGGGAGCAAGAAGATGGAAAAAGGAGAAGGTGAGACCTCAATCTGGGACTAAAGATGGAAGTAGGGAAAATTAACAAGAAAGGAAAGTGAAGAAAGAGAGAATGATAACCCTCCAAGTGCCATCTTTGATAAAAGACCATTTATATGGTATTCTGGATGATGGGTACAGAAAGTTACTCTTAATTGAATGGTGGTGGCAGCGATCTGGCCGTGGAAAGCTCTGTCTTTGTGAGCAGCCTCTCTGACTCTCCTTTATCAATCTTGTCTCTACTCAACTTTTATGCTTTACTCTTCTCAGTGACCTTCCGGGACATCAGTAAGTATGGGCTGGTTTGAGTTTCAGTGTGGAAATGTTTTCTTTTCAAGTTTTGCCACCTCATAAGAAGGCAGTTCATCGAAAGGCAGCCTTACAGATAAGGGAGCTGGGGAATCAACTATGTGATTTAATTTGATGAGCACCAAGCATGCTTTTGCCTTCCAGTTTCTTCTCTCTCCAACAGTGCTTAAAATTCTACCAAAAGTAAAAAGCAAAGTTATTAAGTCATAAGGAGCCATCTAGTCCAACTGCTTAGTTTTTAGACAGAGAATTTGGTTCAAATAGGTGAAGTGACTTGAAAATTTCATAGAACCTGTAGGTGGTGGAAGTCCAGACAATAACTCAGGTATCCTGCCTTCTGGTTCAGAGCCCTTCCCTTTATGTTATTCTGCTCCTTGAGGTTCATTTCATATGGTTTCAAAGACATTTCAGCATTAAAATTGGCATGGTTTTGCCAGTTTGCCATTTAAGAGCAAGGCATGTGCCCAAGCTAAGGATATAAGGAGAGGTGGGGAGACTCAGGAGGTGAGGGGAAGAGGAAAGAAGGAAAGACAGAGGAAGATGTGGACTGAGCACACCTTGCCAACTAAAGGCTGATCTGTATGATCTCATTCCCTTCTCTCCCCCTCAGACAGAGTCCCAACTCTCCTAGTTTCCTTGCTTTCTTTTGCATTTTCTGAAACATTTACCGTTGCTCCTGGGGATAGTGCTATGTCTTGGCTTGAGGTTGGGGTTGTAAATTGCCTTTGGAGTGTGCTATCTCCTTAGATGTACCCACCTCAGGATGTGATGGAGCATCACTTAAATTTCTCAGCGGGTTTTGTAGGCCTGGAGGCAATCTGGCCTCCTAGACTTCTAGTTACTTTGAAATAATCCTTAATTCATCCCAGCACCAACCGATTCTTTTGTAGAGTGAGGCGTTTCTGCTCACAACTGAGGAGCCCAGGAAGCATCTCCAATATGTAGAAGAAACTTAAAGATTATTAAATAAATGAAAAACAAAGTTTAAACAAGCTAGCTTGCAGAAGAGAAAATCTGACTTAATTCCGTAACTTTTTGTCTTATTGAGATGGTAAAAGTGTCCGTCTGTTTTCACAAAGGATGTGGGGTCATAGCAGTATCTTTGGAAATCATGGAGTGTTTCCTAAAAGTGAGGATTATCACTGATTGGAATGTTATTCAGATAGGTTGTGAAATGTTTTCTGGGTGTCTTCACAAATAGTATAGATTATGCAGTTAATCTGGAATCTTGGGCTAGGTGTGGTCTCACCCAGAGTCACGGAGATTCATCACGCAACCACCAAACGTCCTTTCACTAAGGAAGTCTGACTCTGCATATCTATGAAATAATGGAGTTTCCAGAACTTCCATGAGGAAGTTTGCTTCTGGTGCTGATTAAACACATTTCTCCTAAAGAACTTAACTTTTCTGAGCTTCAAAATGCTACTTCAAACCACCTATTTAGAAATGATAACTTCCCAAATTTTATGAACAGTCTTCACATGTGCAATCCAGATTAAGTTATATTTCCAAGTTTTCTGTTATTGTTTTGTGTTCTTGGAAGAAAATTATGAGTGTCAGTTAAAAGAATAAGGCAAGCAAACATAAAGAAAACCCAACTATTACTGGGAAGTTTTGGGATTGTGTGAAAAGTTTTGAAGTTTAAATATGACAAGGAGATTGGCATCCAGTTTAAGTTTGGATGACAGACCCACATGCCACTGGGAATGAGAATAGCAACCAAATGGCTGGGTTACTGGGCATTTGTTTTAAGTGATATCAATCTCTTGGGAGGTTGTTTTTTCCATTTTTCCTTTTTCACTGGTGAGATCATGACAACTTGTATTTCGTAGAACCAAGCCAAAAGAATTGTCACTCTTTCTAATCTCAGAGGATGAGTATATAGTCTGAAAAAAAGTTTTTAATGTAATTGACACAGAATATAAACACTGCTGCTTTAGGGAAGAGAAATATACAAAGGAAACTTTTTTCTATTTTTAAATTTCATCTTTCTGTCACCCCATTTTCTTTTATTTAAAAAAAAATTTATTTTTATTTTTAAATAAGCTTTAGATTGCATAAATGTTACATAAAAAATATAGAGAATTCCCTTATGCCCCACCCTTTTCCCCTCCCACACTTTCCCATATCAACAACAACCTTCATTAGTGTGGTACATTTGCTAAAATTGATGAACACATTTTGAAGCATTGCTACTAACTGTGGACTATAGTTTACTCTATAGTTTACACCCTATCCCACACAATTTGGTAGATTATGACAAAATATATAATGGCCTGTATCCATCATTGCAATGTCATGAAGGACAATTTCAGTGTTCTGGAAATGCCCCCATACTACACCTATTCTTTCCTTGCCCTCCCCTCAGAACCTCTGGTGGCCACTGCCTTTATATCATTGATAAACGTTCTTCCATTGTCAGAATAACAATAAGTGTATAATATAATAATAATAAGTCTATTTTAGTCCATTGTTCATTCCCCAGTCTTGAGGATTTTGGGATGGTGATGCCCATTATTTCTAACTGAGAGGGGGCAGAGGCCCCATGGGGCAGATGGATGGAACTATCTTGCTTGCAGTTGCAGACTCTCTCTGATCCTTGGGATGGGCACTGTCCATCATCATCTCCATGTTAGTTGTCCTGGGTGAGTCCAGTGAACTGGAGAGTAGGTGTTGCAACTCTGCTGAGATTTAGGACTCAACTGGCACATGAATGGACCAAAGATTTAAGTCTCTGGGACATATATTTAACAAGTATGGTGCTTATTATAAGTTCAAATAAAAGGGGCAGAAAAGCCAAGTTTTGGGAAACTATAAATGATTCTAAGTCTGTTACACTGTGGAGCATAAATTCCAGAGTAAGGCCCACTGACAGGGTGTCAAATTCCTGAGCTTGTCTGTTCTGCTTATAGTGTCTAGATGTCTCTAGAGCCCTCAGGAGCCCTGCTGTTTGAGGCACTGTTCACTGGGGCAGTCAGTGAGGTCCTGCTAAGGCATGCATAAGTATAACCTCTGTAATGACCTCCTGACTCACTTTGAAATCTCTTAGCCATAAAAACTCATTTGAATTTAATATTTCCCCCTTTTGGTCAAGGTCTTTTTCTGGATGCATTGCTAGTTGGTGCTTATTAATAATCCCTTGGTGCCAGGGAGGCTCATCCCTGGGAGTCATGTTCCACACCTGGGGGAAAGTAGTGCATTTATATGCTGAGTTTGGCTTAGAGAGAGGTCACATTTGAGCAACAAGGAGGCTTTCAGTAGGTAACTCTTAGGCATCCTATAATACTAGGCTAAGTTTCAATTTCAAAAGTAAAGGTTCATAAGGACAATCATCAATATCAAGAGCCTGGCATAATGATCTGTCTTCCTTCATTAGGCATGGCCCTTGTACTTGGGGAATTCTTGTCATTCTATTAGAGAATGTAGCAGGACTGCCCGGGATGGGAATTCAATATTCTTTCAGTTATTGTGTGGGTCTCCACCCATTGAGACAATGCCCCATGAACACTTGAACATATTCATATGCCTTAGAGGCATGCTCCAGGTGCACCCTTCCCCACACATCCCCCCATCACCAACAACTCGCACTAGTGATCCTCCCTGCCACAGTTGTGACCCTTTTGTGATCCAAAACTTCTCTAAAAATGGAGCCAACAAAGTAACCAAATAAAATTAATAAGAAAATGAAATAATAATAGGTTTAAAAATAACAAATAAAAACAAAAATTAAAAAAATTGAAATGATAAAAAATTTTTTTAGACATTGTGTCTTTCATCACTGTTGTCTTATGTGTACAGTAACAATTTCTTCCATATATTCCCCCAGTGTCTTCAAAGAAGCTTTAGATTACAGAAGAGTCACATAGAACATATAGGGGGATAGATCCCCCTTTTATTTCTTTTTCTTCCCCTTTTATTTTTATCTTTCAATTTTCTTCTCTTCCTCTCCCCTTTTTCTCTTCTTCCTTCTCTTCCTCTTCCTCCTCCTTCTTCCTCCTCTTATTCCTCCTCTTCTCTTTCCCTTCTCCCTTAATGCAGTAACACTTGTAAAGCACTTAACTCATTGTTATTCAGTGGCCTGGAGTCCAACTGCTTGAGTTCAAAGCCCCAACCTTCCCCTTTGTCCCAAGACAGAGGGCAATCTGTCTCACTGCACCCTCCCTGTTTCCCTGTCCATCTCTTCCTTAAAGCCTGGTGCTCAGCACTTTGAGCCTCATGGCTTTGTTCAACCTAGGAGCTTGAGGGTTAGAGAATGGGATGCAGCTGAATGAATGAGCTGCATTCCACAGGAGGACACCTGGGAGGAGGACATAGGTGAATTTACCAAAAGCTGATGAAACTTTAAGTTTCAGGGCCTCTCACATGCTCGGGCTTTTTCCAAGGCTCTAGAGGGCTCTAGCAATTTGTTCATGTGGTCGTGTGTTTGGTAGCATTTGCAAAAGTGACAGTATAACCACACTTGGTTAAGTCTATTGTCTTTTTCCATTTTAACTTGTCTCTGCTCTATTTCCCTTCATGTTGGAGAGTTGGACTGCCTACAGCCACTTTTTGGATCTGGCTAAGGGGACCTAGTAGAACGATGTATTCTTGTGGTTCATAGGCTCTGTTCTATAGTCTTCAGTATAGTTAAGTAACTGCTCACCATCCTTGTGTTTTGGCTCCCATGAGTATTCCTGTTGCCTACCTGGTGTTATGACATGAAAGTACAGGGTTACAGGTAATGTCAAGATGTAACATGTCCAATAGTGTCTGCACTGGATTTGTGGATAATGCAAGAGAAATAAAGCTTGAAATGTATGGAGCCAGAAGGTAGTCTGTGGGAAGTGTTATGGAAGTGTATAATGCACACATTTTGTTAGTTTATCTGGACTTTGTGATGTCTGTGGTATTTGTTACTCTAAATATTTTTAATTTTTTTGTGACAGTTCTTTTA
>PVKH010045507.1:0-10494 GCA_004027955.1 Chaetophractus vellerosus
GATTTGTACATAATTACATGCATAGTATAATTTCTGTTACATATTGCTAAATTTAAACACAAACTATAGAACAAGTATATTATGATCTCATTTTGAAAAGAGTAAGACAAATATGTAGCTAGATGGGCATATATGTACATGTAATAATTATGCTGAATATTTATTGGGAAAAGTCTGGAAGGATACTCACCAAACTGTTGAGTGATTACTTAAAAGAAGGAAGACAAGGCAGGGGGTGGGGCCAGCAGGAAGAAAAAACTTTTTGCTCCATATATTTGTGTATTGTTTGAATTTTTATATTAAGTACTTGTTAGTTTCATAATTTTTTCATAATTTTTTAAAAACAGTAAAAAATAGTAATGGGGTAAAACCAATAAGGTTATTACATTTCTAATAAAAAGTTTTTAAAACAATTATGAATCTGAAGTACAGTACTTAGTACAAAGTCCACATAAAATTAAGTTCAGAAAGCCAATGCATTTTATAAGTATTTATAATAAACAATAAAGTAAACTTTATTCACCATGCCTTTGCTACAAAATGCTTTAAATTTAAACAAGGTTGAAAGAATCCTTAACATATCGAATACTTTCATTTTTAAACACTACTAATTTTAGACTGGATTCCCTTACAAAAAAAATAAGAAAATTCAAAGATAGAAATTATTTCAAAGTCATAAAAAATATTTTTCTTGATATAAGGCTATTCAAAATTCTGTGTTTAAACAAATTGATTAATTAGCCTTTAATTTTATTTTTCTTTTGACCTCCTGTGATCCCTTTCTTCAAGGGCATGTAACCAGGCAATTTAAAACTTGATTCATCATTTTGCCAATATAGAATACCATTTCACAACAACAGCATCTTCAATTATAAACTCAGAAACCATGAATAAAAGAATCTAGTGACAATTATTGAAAGTTCATTTCTTTCAAAAACTCACTCACTATAGTTGTCTTTGATCTCCTTACTATGTTTACAGTAATGAACAATTTCCTCATCCGTTGTATTTATATTTCCGCGTATCTTGCAAATAGTTGCTTTGTTTTCTTTAATATCTTCAAAGCATTTATTAATTCGTTGAATCATGTCTTTAGTACTTATGTCTTGCTCATACTGGAAAACAAATTCTAGCAAAAGTCTGTCCAAACTGACAAATAGGCTGTCATTCATCTTGGATACTATGTCTCTCTTCCCTACCCCCTCAAGGGCCCCTCTGGAACCCCAAGGTCCGCGCCCTCTTTCCAGCAGTTCCAAGGCTTCACTCGAGCGTCTCTCCTCAACATATTTATAATTGATGACTGGTCTCTGGACACTTAGCCTACAACTTTTCATGGGCCTTTTATAAGGGTAGTTTTTGCTTAATCAGCAGGAGGAAAATTGGTATCACTTTTAAAGCTATTCTGTCATGACAGAAAGATAGTTAAAACCAAAAATAGACATTTTCTCTTAGAATTTGCATGTGTGCATGTATGTAGCAACGAAATCAAAATTCTTTGTGTATAAAGAACAACTAGGCATATATTCCAAATTTTGTATAAACATACAGGTGTGAGTTGTAAAAACAAAATTCATTTCCTTACAACCAGAAACTGTATACAAAACTTGCTTCTACAGCTTGTTTATCAGGAGTTTCCCATTCCTGGAATAATTCCCCATATTTCATATTTCTCTTCCATTTACCAGTCAACAAAACTCTGATATCTCTTTCCCTGGAAATAAGACCTGCATTTGGAGTTAGTTATCCAGCTGCTTTTTAGCTTTCTTGCTCCAGAAATTTACCCTTATGCTATCCAGATGCTGAAAAGTCTTTCTATCTTTTCATCAGGCTCAAATGGCTCTTCACCAATACTTTCCAGTGACTGATTCCCAGATATTTTTACTAGTCATATTTAGAAATTTCACTTTATTTATCATAAAATTTACATTTAATTTGAAATGGCCATTGACAGAGATTACAAAAATAAGGATATCTTGAATTATTATTGAAAAAGAAAAAAAGAATTTCAAAGTAGCCATGTATACAAATATATAAAGTAACTAAAATTTCCATTGTGGATTATAAGATAAAATGTATTTTCTTTAATTACAATTGATGGCTTATAGTTGCCTAGATTGATCAGCTAGAAAAGGAATTTAATTAATTTTTATTCAGTTAATTTAATGGCTTTTCCCAAATTGCTGATAGGTATAAAAAATCTATGCTAGGGGCCGGCCATATAGCCCAGTGGATAGGGCGCCGGTATACCACATGGAAGGCCCCGGGTTCGGTTCCCTGGACCTCTCCTAGCGGGCAGACCACCTTGAGAAAGGGCAAGCCGCCATGGGCAGGCCAGAGCCACCGTGGGCAGGGCAAAAAGCTGCCACGGACAGGGCAAAGCCCTCACGGGCAGGGCAGGTCGCCCACAAATGGAGCGCAGCCAGCCACCCACGAACTGAAGCAGGAGCTGGCCGTGAATGGAAGCAGAAGCCACCCAGGAGCGGGGAAAGCCGAGCCTACGCAGTGACCGGTCTCGGCACATCGCCGTAATGAGGGGGAGGGGAGATATGTAATAATAAAAAAAAAATCTATGCTATTAGATTTTCCATTGAGTAGACTCCTAAATGATTTACCTATACTAAACCAGAGTTCTAAACTCTTCGGAGCACAACAAAAGCTTTGAATTTATTAGAAATTATAGCAAGAAATTGAAAATTAGTGAATATGCAAAATAAGAAAGGGATTATTTGATATTTTAGATTGGGATATTTATTTGATAACCTTATGAAGGAAGCTTAAATAAGATATGCAATAACTTTGAATTTTAGAACTGGGGAAAAAACCCTAATCTACTATTTGATGTTTAATAATTTTGAGCATGGAACAATATCATAATCATACTTAAGCTTATTTTAGAACAAATTCTAAGTCCAAACACAGTAATTTGAAAATGAAAAATGAGCCCTGAAATGTGTAATAATATGCCCAAGTTCAAACAATTATTAGTAGGGGGCAAAGCTAAAATTGCAATATGTTTTTCCTCACTTGCTTTTCTTTCTCTTTGTGGTATAGCTTGACTGTCACAGTGGAGTCTTAGTAGCATGGTGTACAACGACTGTTCTACTTCTTAAGGGAATTGAGCCCAGGACTAAGAAAGCTCATAAGCCATATATGGGCTTAGTAACCTACCTTGAAATCCACTCACAATAAACTTTATGAAATTCTCTGATGGGCAATATATATATAGCTGCCATTCACCCAGCAAGTAGTTACTAGGACTGAGGCTGTATCTCCATGCATAATACATGAATTCCCAGACTGTCGAAGCCATACATGTCAGAAATGCATTCATTCAAAGTTTTTATGCTTTCAGATAGACTGCAAAACTCACCTTCACCTTCAGGCATCCTTTAGATGGATTCACAAAGCTGGGAGAAGAATTTGTTCATTCTAACAGTCTGCCATCCCACAAGTAATGTGCATCAGGAGATGAAGTTAAACAGAAAGAGCTTATTCTCCTCAAGGCATATAAGAGAATTGCTTTCTCTTTATTTCAACCACTTTTAAAGAGGCTTACAGATGATGACATAGCTATGTTGTAAATAGTTTCTAGAGAATATAATAAGGGGTCTACTTTGTCACAATATGATGGACAAATAAAAGTTTCCTACCTAATGATCACATAGATTTCAGAGTTTACCAAATGTTTGCTGTTTGGATTAGCAAGATGGTTAAGTATATGGGTTCTGGAGTCAGAGTACCAGGTCCCAAATCTAGTTTTTGTAACTCAAAATTGTATGACCTTGGGGAAAGCCTTAAAACTACTAGGGAAATGGAGAAAGTTAGATAATATCTAACTCATGAGAATTTTTTTACTATGGAGTAATTACTATTGCAATACTTAGAACATTGTCTGACATATAATAAAATGCTTAGCAAATTTTAGTTATTTTTAGTAGCATTCAATGACTCTCTAACTCATATTCAGGGTATAATGAACTAAGCCATGTGACCTTTCTGCTAGAGCAGATCTGTCAGGTCACACTTTAGTACAGGGTCTGCTCAAACACCAAAGCAATGACAGATAAAATACAAAAATAGAAAATCAAAATGACATTTCCCTGCTGAAAATCAAAACAAACATCTCCATGAACCAGAAATAAAACAGGTAGTAGAGGATTTAAGTGTGTCTGAAACCACTGGTCTGCAGGGTTATGGGTCAGTCTTGGACTGGGGCATTAGGAGATTACAAGGACTAAAATCTACACATGAGATAGGATACTGGAGCCAGACTCACAGCTTTGGGTAAAAGGCTGGAGAAGTCCTCATGAATGATGGTGAAAAAAACATGACCTCAAATTTAGGACTTTGATATTATCAGAAGTTATGGATGCAGGATAACCTAGGTGATGTTGGGAAGGGCAAAAACACAGCCTTGAAATGAGGAATTTACTCATTCTTTACTAGATTCATAATTGGGTATGTAATAACTCAAAGATCACCTTGGAACAGGAACCCCAAAACACAACTATAAGAGATGATTTTAGACTGGGGACTTACGAGATGTAGGGAAATGTGAAATGTATACCAGGAAGAAAAGAGAAAAAAATAAAAAGAAATATTAATAATAAAACTAAAGCAAACACACCTCCCGCTCAAAATAACCCTGCAAATCAAAACCACAAAATGCATGAAGAAATGAAATCCTACAAAAATCAATTATTGGACATAAATTTATTTCAGATGAATTAATTTAGGAAGTAGTCTAACCAAGATTTAAAATACACATACTTAAGAAGTTCACATTGATAAGGAAAACCATTAAAAATAGAGCTTGAAACTCATAGAGGTAGATACGAAAGAAGAACAAATGTTTATGAAAATGTAAAAATATGAATATTTGTTAAAAGGTGATTTTTCAGTCTGGATACCTATGAAAAGGTAACTAGTGAGTTGAAATATAGTAATTACTTAGTAGTTAATTCAGAATTAATCACAGAAGCATAAAAATATATAATGATTAAAGAGTGAACAAGAGACATTGAAGAAAGACTGGGAAGTCCCTGCATTCTTCAAATAAGAGCTCCAGAAAATGTAGGAAATGTCAGAGTTACAGTGGTCAAAGTATCAATTACCCAGAGTTTTCCAGAATTTAAAGAAAAGACATAAAATGAATTCCATGTTAATAGTACATCCTGATCATTAAGTAGGCAAATATAAATTCACACCCAGACACATAGAAGTAAAATACAAAAGAAAAAAATCTTCTAAAACTGCCCGAGATAAGAGATATTATTTGCAAAGAACCTGCAAGTAGATTGCAACAAACCTATCAATAACAATATATGCTCCATTTATCCAAATATCAAATATTTATCAAATTCTTCCTATTTCCCTAGTTCTGGTATGCATGCTTTAGATAAAGCCTTGGACAAAAGAGACAGAAAAGCCTGCCTTCATGAAGCATTCTACATAATAATTTGACAGCAAGAAAATAATGGAATAGTTAAAAATGCTGGGGCAAATACCTGAATCTTGAAGGTTAAACCATTATAAAAATGATATAGTAGTGTAAAGGTATGTTCTGACATATAAAAATGCAGAGAGTAAGCTACAATTGTCCCTAGACTGGAGGGACAAATGGAGGAGGTTTGCTCACTGACCTGAGGGGCTGGAGTTAACTTGCAAAAGGTAAACATTCTGAGTCTGACTGGCAAGAACTGGCCCTAGAAAAGAGGAACAACTGCTGCCATAATCATCTCCCAAGACAGAGGAAGAAGGGAAATTATCTATTTCCAATTGAAAATCAGTGTTTCCACCCAGCCGGAAACAAGCTGTCACAAGGACTTTCAATCCCTCTTTCAAACAGAAATGAGAAAGAGGAGAGGTGGGAAATGTGTGTGTGTGTGTCTATATGTGTGTGTGTGTGTGTGTATGTATATATATATATATATATATACATCAAGTCCACATTACTAAAGACCTAAATGTGAATAGTGAAACTCTGAAATATTAGAAAAATAGTGTCATTATAATCTTTGCTAGCAGAGGTTTCTTAAAGCACAAAAAGTGCAAACTACATGAAGGATTGATGTATTTTGGTTACTTTAAAATTAAAAATTTTTTATAACATAACACCATAAAAATCCATCAATTAGGAGAACACTTTTTCATACATTTGACTTGTATTGAATTCCTATCCAGAATGTATAAATGTTCTTAAAAATTGTTAAGGAAAGATGATTACCCTCATAGACAAATGATACAAGATATGAAAGGAAATTCAATTGGCTAATAAAACTAAAAATAATTCAAATTACAATATGGAATAATTTCTCACTCATCAGAATGACATAAATTTAAAACCCCAAAAACATAAATGTTAGTGAAACTACAGAGGATATACTTATGAATTGCTCATAATTATGTCAGTTAGAACAACCCTTATGAAGAACAATTTGCTGATAATTAGTGAAGTTAAGCAGTTAAGCAGACAATATTCTTTTCTATCTGGGACCGACCAACATTTTACTTTTAAATAAAATTATCTTTAATGGAGTCGCTTAGATGTCATACCATTTCTCCTAATCCAACTTCCAAAAGCACAGTTTACAGGCTACACCCTCACCAATCAGATATTATGGCTTCTTCATTCTATTCTTTTATGAAGCTTCAATTCTTAATCCATTCTTCTCATGTCTGCGACTAGGTTCCTTCAAAGTTGTATGATTCTGAAAGCTGGCAGCTGTTTTTGTTGTATTTTTCCAAAAACTTAATTCTTCTTTGCCTTATCCTCTGCATCCTTTGCCACACATAGATTTTTCTCTTTTGCATAGACCTTGTTTCTGGTAGAAATACCTTGCTAGATATTAACATACTCTAACATACTAGTGAAAGATGTGACCCTTCCTTTGAGATAGTTTCTGAGAGACAGCTAAAATTTTATGAGGTTGTTTTCATCAGTACATTTTTTCTGCACTCTACCATATCTTCATTTCAGCAGAATGGTCTTAAAATCATACTAAAGCACAAATAGCAAACTCAGAAAACTCAAAAAGACAATTTCTATCAAGAAACTACAAAAATCTATGTGCCACAAGGCACTTCCCGTGTCATTTATTTACATTGGCCGTAGTTCTATGACATTACCTGGCTCTCCTAAGTTCTATGGGTTGCAATAAAATGTGTGTAAGAAAATCTCATCTGAAATAAGGACAAGATATTGTCTAAATATAACTGCTAAGGCTTTTTCAAGTCTAGGATCTATCATTTTAGGTTTCACTTGTATAGCAATTTATTGCTGGTAATTGTATTATGCAGTGAGTTTTGAGAAACATTAAAGAGGCAGACAGTAGACCATACTCATTGATTCTGCTACAGAGCAAATTTTCAGGTCACCTACACACATGGCACTAATCTGCTTATCCAAGACATTTTATAAAATGAATGCTATAGTATAGCAAAAAAAAAAACAACTCAAAATTACTTAAATTTAATCTTAAATTGTTAAATAACTGCATGAATTATTTAACATTTGTTTAAGAAAACATTGAGAAAAACAAATATTTCTATTTGCAAATATTCAGAAATGTCCCCTTGATGAAGTGGCAAAATGTACACAAGTACTAATTATGATCTATAAATTTGTATTTGTTAATTTTGTAGAATTTGGAACAAGTATGTGCAAATCTACTTTAAGAAATGAGCTAGAAGGTAACTCGTTTTTTAATGCAAATGCTTTGCAGTATACAAAAAGTACAAAGAAGCTGATTTGTATTTAAATACTTCTTCACGAATAAGCAAAATATTCCTTTGAAATTAAATAGCCTATTCTAAAGATAATTAGCTTCTAGGTTAAGGGTGACCACATTATCTGTTTATTTACCCTTAGGTTGGAATATTCCAGTAAGTATTGGAAGTATCGTCTTGTCTTCAGGTCATGAATCTGAAGGTAAACTGACCTCCTCTGATTTGACATTACTTCAGTGCCAGCAGGAATGAGTTCCCTGTGGTGAGCATTTGGCTCATGACAGACTTATTTGCTGTGGATTCTGTGGATTCTTAGCAGGATAGGAAGCAATGGGAAAAGAGAGAACCATCCAAGCTGACAAGTAACATACTTTATATAATTTGATATCCAGTAGAAACACAAACTTTATTTTTCCCACAAAAAAATATTATGTCGCATGATTAAGAAAAGTCTACTTCATTAAACACATTGATTATTAGTCATATGGTTTTTGAAGGTGGTAAATGAAGGAAAAGTAAAATGAATGATTGGCTTATTTAGTCACTTTTAAGACATTAAAGACCCCATTAAGATATTTCAGTGTATATGCAAAATGAACATATAATATAATGCCTATTTTAGCAGAAAAGTACTGTGTGTCTGTTCAATTTTATTTATGATACTAAGCATGGTCATTTTTGAAAGTAATGTTCACTAACGATGAAGCAAGATAATAGCTCAAGCTCTGAAACCAAACTAAATTTAAATTTTAGGCCTGCCACTTAACTTCTCTAATTCAAAGATCATTTCATCTGAAAAAGCACCGATGTTAATAATGGCACATTGTGTTGAAAGATTTAAATGGGAGAATGCACATTCAGCACTTATCCTGGTGAGTGACATCTAATAAATAAAAGCTGTTAGTAGTGATATTATATTATCTTTTAAATAATGGCATAGTTACAATAAAAATGCAGACATATTTTGGAGGATCTTTAACCTCTAGCTGATATTCTAAAAGTACTTTATTTATTTATTTATGTTTTTAAAGGAATCCAGCATTTTTTTTTTTTAGATTTATTTTTTATTTATTACACATCCCCCCCTTTCTGCTTGTTCTTGCTGTGCTCATCTTCTTTGCATTCTTCTGTGGCTGCTTTTTGTCTCACCCCCCACTGCAGCGATGGGCCGAGTCAGCTGTACCAGTGAATGGTGGCCTTGCCCACTCGCGGGCGGCTTGCCCCGCTTGCGGGCGGCTCTGCTCTGCCCGTGGTGGCTTTGCCCTGCCCTTGGTGGCTTTTGCCCTGACCACGGCGGCTCTGCCCTGCCCACGGCGGCTTTGCCTTCTCAAGGCGGTCCGCTCACCTGGAGAGGCCCTGGAGACCGAACCCGGGGCCTCCCATGTGGTAAACCGGTGCCCTAACCACTGGGCTATACAGCGGGCTCCACTAACAGTACTTTAAGTACAGATGATTGTAAAAGATTCCATTGATATATTTCTTAGTTTAGTACAGATGGTGAGAATGATATGTAGATTAACTTACTTGATGAAGAAAAAAAAAGCAATATAACATTTAAAACTTAAAATATAATTGTAGACCTCCAGATTCATGAACAAATGTTTGCATCATTAGGCTGCTAATGTCTACACAGTATTAACAACATTAGTAATTAAATATGTTGTACTTAATACTTATTTAAATCATTCTTCCTTGCATGGGCCTATTAAGGGGCTTTAATTTGTTATTATTATCATTATTTTGTTTTGGTTTCTTTGAAGCTTACTTTGACAAGTTTAACCAATCTAGAAGTTGTAATTGTACTTTCTTCCTAAAGTTAATTTCATAGAATTTAGAACATTTTCCCATAGAAATAACATTATAAGCACATTTTAGTTTCCAAGATGAACCCTAACAGCATTGAAATATATATCTGAATGTGATTAAAGGGGGTATTTTAGAATGTAGATATGTTCACAGTATAAACGTTTAAAAATCTGTGAAACTACACTACATAAACAGTGAACCCTTAGTTAAACTTTGGACTACAGTTAAGAGTACAATTATAAAAATGTGCTATCATCAATAGTAACAAATGTTCCATACCAAGGCAAGGTATTAATAATAGGGTGGGAAATGGGAATCCTATATTTTATGCATAATTTTTCTGTAAGCCTACAATTTTTCTAAAAAATATATTCAATAAAAAGTCAATTCATTCAATGGTATTCCTGAATTACACTAATCTCTTATTTCTGGTTTCTATGCAGATGTGAAGTGATTTACAAGAGAGGGGGCAGATAGAAGGGACTCATTCACCTTTCCTCAAGCACCATCAACACTAGAAAATGTCATCTTTTCCTCTTTCTTCTCCTTTTCTTTTCCTCCTCACCCCTCCTCCTCCTCTCATTATAAGTAGTATTATTATTGTTAGTAGTAGCCAGTCTTTCAGTAAGACTCTAGTGTTTGACTCTTTTCCACTTCCTTTTTAACCCCCTTACACCTCGTGTAGTATCTTTTCTCAAGTTGCCAAGGAGCCAACACCCTAGCAGTGCCCCCTCTGTTACTCAAATTACTGTATTTACCCAAAGTGCTCCAGGATCCAAAATTATGCTTCTCATTTCTCCCTTGGACCAAAAATCTCATTTTTGTGCCACGTCTGGAATTAGAAAGAAAACTATCTTCCTGAAAATAATTCAAGGTAACAGAGGGAGGAGTTTTTACCCCTTAAAGCTCTCAGGGGGTACTTTCCTTTGAAAAGACAATTCTTATTCAATTAGTAGATTC
>PVKH010045508.1:0-10495 GCA_004027955.1 Chaetophractus vellerosus
ATCCCCAACATGCAACCACACTCCATCACCTCACCACAGATTACGTACCTATGGATGATGTCCCACAACTTTCTCTTCTCTTTCTCTTTCTTGTAAACCTATTTTTCAGACCCTAGTTCTCAGGGACTGCTCAATTTCCTTAATTCATATCAGTGAGGTCATGTGCAGCTCATGCTTCAATGCCTGGCTTGCTTCACTCAACATAAGGTCTTCAAGATTCTTCCATGTTATCCCGTGTGTTAGCACTTCATTCCTTCTTAATGCTGAGTAGTATTCCATTGTATGTATGTACCAGATTTTGTTTATCCATTCATCTGTTGTAGGGCACCTTGGTTGATTCCAGCTCCTGGAAATTGTGAATAATGCTGCTATGAACATTGGTGTACATATATCTGTTCATGTCTTTGCTTTCAATTCTTCTGGGTATATACCCATCAGTGGAATCACAGGATCATATGGAAGATCTATATTTAGTTTTTTGAGGAACTGCCGTACTCTCCTTCACAGTGGCTGGACCAACCCACAGTCTCACCAGCAGTGGAGGAGAGTTCCCATTCCTCCACATCCTCTCCAATATTTATAGTCTGCAGTTTTTTTAATAGCCGCCATTCTAATGGGTGTAATATGGTATCTCATTGTAGTTTTGATTTGCATTTCTCTAATAGCTAGAGATGAGCATTTTTTCATGTGCTTTTTAGCTATTTGTATTTCTTCCTTGGAGAACTGTCTTTTCAGGTCACTTGCCCATTTTTTATGTGGGTTCTTAGTCTTTTATTTTTGAGGTGTATGATCTCTTTATATATGCAAGATTTTAGGCTCCTATCAGATATATGGTTGCCAAATATTTCCTCCCTTTTGGTAGGCTGCCTTTTAATTTTCTCGACATCCTAAATATATTTTAATTTCCTTCCTCCCTTATCTTCTTTTTTTAAGATTTATGTTTGTTTATTTCCTCCTACCCCCTTATTCTTTGTGCTTGCTGTGTCTGTTACTTGTGCACTCATCTTCGTTTTAGGAAACATTGGGAACTAAACCTCTGTTCTCCTGTGTGAGAGGGAGGTATGTAATTGCTTGAGCCATCTCTGGTCCCTGCTTTGTTGTGTCTCTCATTATGTTTCCCTCCTTGTGTCTCTTTTTGCATTATCTTGTTGCATCACTCACTGTGCCAGTTCATTGCTTCAGCTTGCTGTCTTGCTTGTCTTCTTTAGGAAACACTAGGGACTGAACCCAGGACTTCCCAAGTGGTAGGTGGGAGCTCAGTTGCTTGAGCCATATTTTCTTCCCCTCCCTGTTCTTCTTGCCATAGATTTAGCCAAAGTCTTCATTACTTATAGCCTGGCTTTCTATCACAAGATTCCTACTTGTTCCTCTGCCTTTTGACTGGCCTTTCTCCAAATCATATTCTATACTGATGCTATTAGAAAATAGAACACCCTTATCTAGAATCTTTCAATTGTTTAAGTAGTCTGCACAGTAAAGTCCAAATTTCTCAGCATTTCATACCAAAAATCTCATGGCCTGGCCATGGTTCATCTCCCCATGCTCACTCCCCACCAACTCATCAACCTATGTTACACTAGAGTTCAGCATATTCTAAACAGGGTTCTGAGGAGAAATTCACAAGTTATTACTAAAATGCTTATCAAATAATTTTAAGTTTGTGAAAGTGAGGAAATTTGTTTAAACACAGTAAGGGGCATTGAGAGTAACCAAGAAAGGAACCTAGAATGTAAATTTTGAGGACTGAACTCCTGTTTTTCACTGAAAAGACATTAACATCTCTAGGAATTCAATTTAGAAAATGCTACTGAAGGGATTTGGAACAAGTTATAACATTTGCTGCCATCCATTCATTCATTTACTCCTTTTTTTTCATTCAAAAATATTAATTATACATTGCAGCAGTCTGGCATTGTTTATGAATTCCAAAAATATTTATTGGATTATGCTTGTAAACTGATCTGTCAGCGGTATCACTTTTAATTGACTGAATTATAATTAGGACTTTGATTGGGCCACATCAGTAAGACATTGAGTCCCCATGCCTTGGTGGGTGGGGACTCACAGAGAAAAGACATGGCAAATTGCAGTGTTGGGAGTTTTTTTGAGCTGGAGCTTGGGAAGTGAACACACAGAAGAAGAATACAAAGGAATAGAGATGGAGCCATAGAAATGGCAGAAGCCCTGAGAATGGCAGAGCCACTCACCTGATACTCTACAGCTGGCCTAGTGAAGACAGCACAGCAGCCGAGTGAAATGGAACCCCCAGGATGAGAGGAACCCAGGAAGCCTGAACTTTTGGCAGACATTGGCAACCATCTTGCCCCAACACAGGGCAGTAGACTTTGCTGAGGGAGGTTATTTATGCTTCCTGGCCTGGTAACTGTCAGCTTCCTACCCCCAAATAAATATACTTCATAAAAGACAACAGATTTCTGGTATTTTGCATCAGCACCCCTTTGCCTGACTAATACAGAATTTGTTACCAGGAGTGGGATAGTGCTATTGCAATTACCAAAATAATGAAATGGTTTTATAAATGGTAATGGGTATTTTTTGGAGGAACTGTGAGATGCTTGATAGAAAAGGATGTGATTGCTTTGTGGAGCCTGTTGGTAGGGATATGGATGCTAAGTAGACTTTTTATGATGCCTTAGAAGTAAATTATGAAACTATTATTGGAAACTGAAGGAAAGGCAATCCATGTTTTAAAGTTGCAGAGAACTTAGCAAGATTAACTCCTAGTGTTTATGGAAGGCAGGATTTGAAAATGGTAAGCCTGGGTATTTAGCTGAAAAACTTTCCAAGGTAAACTCAGAGAATGCAGGTTAGCTTCTCCTTGCAGCTTATAGCAAAGAACTAGAAGAGAGAGATAAGCTGAGGTTGTTATAATTATAATGTTATAATTACTGATTTATACAATTTTACATCTCTTACAGAAATTAAGGCAAGAAATAAGAAAAGGTGTAAATATAGAGGCTTTTATATTAACCCACATATCCATAATTTCTTGTGCTCTTCCTTACTTCTCAAATGGAGCAAGCCCTTTCCAGTCTTAAGTACTTGATTTCAGTTTTCTTGTAAGGCATGTACGTTAAATGAAATTATTTGTCCCCAGAACTGCCAAGTTCTTATTCTTAATTTGTATTACTTTGGGTATGAACCTATTTGTAAGTTCATACCCAGAGTAATACCCAGGTTGAACCTAGGACTTTATTACTGGTTCCTTTATGAATAGAGTTAATTTTGCAAACATCAGTGGGAGAAGGTCATAGGCAGAGATCTAGGGCATTACCATGTGATGAAGTGCTGCTATTACCAGAATGACTGGCTCCAGGAAAAACCATACCTTGCTGATACCTTGTTTATGGACTGCTAGTTTCTAAAATTGTGAATCAAAAATTCTTATTTAAGCCACCCACTTAAATATTTTGAATTTGTCCAATCTTGAATCATTTTTCACTTTCATTTTGATGGATATAGAATTCATGCTTGACAGTGTTTTTCTTACAATACTTTGACCTTGTTATTCAACTGCTTTGTGGCTGCTGTGGCAGTTTGATATTATTTATGAATTCCAAAAATAGATATTTGATTATATTTGTAAACTTTTCTGTTCCTCTGAGTGTGATACCCTTTGGTTGAAATGAATTCAAGGTTTCACTTTTACTTGATTAAATTAAGATTAGAGTTTTGATTCAGTGACATCATTACAGCAACCCTGGGTTGAGTCCATGCCCCCTTGGTGGGCTATATAAATGGACTCTTCAGGGCACAGTAAGTTTAAGCTTTTACCCCATATAAATACACTGTATAAAAGCCACCAGATTTTAGTACTTTGTGTCAATACCACTTTGGCTGACTAATATGGACTTTGGTACATGGAAGTGGGGTATAGCCTGATGCAATTACCAAAAATGCTGGAACAGTTTTATAAATTGGTAAGGGGTATTTTTTGGAGGAATTGTGAGATGCTGGGTAGGAAAGACCTAGAATGCTTTGAAGAGTCTGTTGGTAGGAATATGGACATTAAAGAGTTTTTTGATGAGGCTTTAGAAAGAAGTGATGAAACTATGATTGGAAACTGGGGGAAAGCTGATCGTTGTTTTAAAGTCACTGAGAACTTAGCAAGATTGACTTCTGATGTATGGATGGCAGGATTTGAAAATTTTGAACTTGAACATTCAGCCAAGGTGATTCCCATATTAAATGTAGAAAATGCAGCTGTGCTTCACCTTGTAGCTTATGGTAAAATGCTAGATGAAAGAGATATGCTGAGAACTGAATTGTTGGGCACCAAGAAACCAGAAACTGATTCCAGAAGTTCCACACCCTTGGAAATCAAGCCTCCAGATGGTAGTGCTCCATTTGAGGAATTAATTAAACTTGGAACATGTGAGTCAGGATTGAAAATAGAGTTATCTAGGAAAGCCTTGTGGAAAGTGTTACTGTCTGATGGCTTGGACTCCTGCTTCCTGCCTGCTAAACCAGCAAGCTTTCTGAGAGAACTGTATAAACAAAACCACTGTCTGCCTGGACTAAAAGTGTCATGGAAGGGAGAGATGGAAGGGAAAATGGCTTTAAGCAAACATCATGGAAGCTGAGGTCTGGAATTAAGATATCTCCTTGGGCCAAGAGAGGAAGCCCACCTATGTGTATGGAGAGGGTGAATTTGCCCTGACATTTGAAGAGTATAGATATTCCAGCCCACTGCTCAGGGAGAGATTTGCTGCCCCAGGCTACAGAGAGGGTGGAGCACATTCCCCAAGGATTGAGGAGGGTGATGTCAACACCCCAGTGCTCTGTGAGGGGTACACCTATTCTCCATAGATTGGGGTGAGATCAACAGCACATAGGTCTGAGAGTGGTGAGTCTGTCCCCCCAAAAAATAGGGAAAGCCAGGTTACCAACCATCTGTTTTGAGAGGGTTGGGCCTATATACCAGAGATCAGGGAGAAAGTTGCCACCACTTCACTGTACTAAGGGTGTTGAGAATGTACCCCAGATATAGGGGAAGATGTGGCCATCTCCCCAATGTTCTTAGAGGGTGATATCTGGAGCTCAGTTACCACCCAGATGCTTGATGAAGTGGAACCAAGAAAATCACCTTTAGGAAATCCTGTGGAAAGGGTGGGGCCCATGAAGCCCCAGGGAGAAGAAACCATTGCTTAAGAATGACTCTCAGACTTTTGAAATCTAATGGAGTATGCTCTGAAGGTTTTCAGAACTATAGGGGCCCATGGCTCATATAATCCTCCTAAATTCTCCTTATGGTACCACAAATGTTTATCCTATGTCTGTCCCTTGTATATTGGAAGCAATATACAGGTCTACAGCTAGTGGGGACTTTGCTTCAAGATAAATTGTATTTCTATATACTGATTGTGATGTGATTTTGTACTTAGAAATATTACTGATTTAAGGTTTTTTAAAATATTGTAATATCTTTTTGGGATTCAGAGGATGGAGTGTGGAGTTTGAAATTATTAATGAATTCCAAAAAAATATTTGATTATGTTTATAAACTCATCTGTTCCTCTGGGCATGATATCCCTTGATTATATTAAATTTAATGGTTTCACTTTTACTTGATAAATCAAGATCAGGGCTTTGTTTTGACCACATCCTTAGGGTTACTCTGGGTTGAGCCCCCAATGCCTGGGTGGGCTATATAAATGGTCACTCTGAAGAACACAGTGGAAGAGAGACAGCTTCATAGACATGACAGTGGCCCCAGGAAGAGAAATGAGTCATTGGCCTTGTAGGTTACACCTGACCTTGTGAAGAGAACATAGCAGCTGAGCCCAGAAAGAAATGAGCCTTGGGAATAGAGATGAGCACTATGCCAGCCCACAGCTGATAGTGGAAGAAGCTGGGTCCATGGAGACTTAAGAGGAAGAAAGAAGGAGATAACTGGAGAGATCAGCCACCACCTTGCTTCAACATGTGGCAAAAGACTTGGGTGAGCAAGCAACCTTGAGTTGGACTCCTTAAGGCTGTGTAAATGTAAGCTTTTACCCCAAATAAATACCCTTCATAAAATCCAACAGATTTCTGGTACTTTGCATCAGTTCACCTTTGACTGACTAATACAGCCATCATCCATTAATTTTATTTATACTCCACTTTATGGAAAATGAGTTTTTTTTATCTTTTCAAGATTTTCTCCTTGCATTTGATTTTAATTTCCTTTTTCTGTTTGAATTAAACTTTGAAGGCAGAAGACAAAATAAGTCTACCCAAGTAACCAATGTTTATGTGCTCTCCCTACTACAATAATTACAATTTTGCAGGAAATATTAGACATGCTGGATAATTTAAAACTATATCTTATGTAGGGGCAGAAGTGGGGGGAACTTTTGGTGTGGCAGGATCAGTTTTGAGATTAAGTTTCTGGTGGGTCCTCACATGGTGGTGGCATGTGGATGAGTGGTGGTAACTCTCTGGCAATGGGAACATTATATGGCTTCTCTCTGGAGAGCATTCTCTCATGAGCTCACAAGTTGGTTTTGTGGTTGAAGGACTTTTCACATGTGCTGCACTTGAAGGGCTTCTCTAATATGTGAATCTTCTGGTGCACATGGAGGTCTGATTTCTGGAAGAAATCTTTGTGACACAGGACAAACAAATGGTCTCACATTCCTGTGTCATCTCTGGTGGGTGTCTAGCTGAGAGGGATACCTAAAGATCCTGGGACAGTTCTCACACCTGTATGATTTGGGGGGACTGTGGACTCTTTCTTGGTTTATCCCACATCTGGGTGTTCCATCATTGCTTCGGTTGGTAGGCGCAGGCTTAAGGCTGGCTTGATCTGCCCTGGGGAGAAACTGTGGTTCCACCTCCAAGGATCCTTGAGAATAGGAGCCCTCTGAGGGATCCTTCCTGGGATATGGAGGAGTCAAGCTCTGCTCTTCTGGAGCTATGCAGGCTCTCCCAAGGACCACTCCCCTCTTCAGGATTATGCCTATAATCTTCCTGAAATAATAACCAGGGAAGGTACTTGATTGCCTCAATTAGTAGTACTGTCATTTACAACATTTCACAGAAATGTTGATATTCATCTTCTTGTCCTGTTTGAAGGAGAATGTCTTGGGGGACATTGGAAGGGTGTCCTCATGCTCTCTCCTCTTGTGAGTCCTGCTGGCATTTGTTCCATGTATTGAATGCCTTCTTTTAAGTGCATATTCTCAGAGAAGCAGGCTTCCTGTCCCTGCATGTGGACATGGACAAAATCTGTGATTTCATGCAATCCTTGGTCAGATCTTATGAGTTTCTCTAGGTTTCTTTCACTTCAATCCCATTTTCCTATCAAATGGACCTGTTTCTGCAGTGTCCATTCATCATAAACTGTTCCAAGATGAATTGAGAAATAATTCTTCTTTGCTGTGTTTTTTTGGCTACAGCCACAATACTTACAGAGTATTTCTAATTCCTGATTTTCAAATGATCCTTTGTTGGTTTGATATAAGCTGAGCTGAGAGCCCTGGAACTTAGAGTTCCCCTCTCTCTTCTGGACATGAGGTCCTTGGGTAGCTCCTTTTATTTGGTTTTCATAGTTTGTCTGTGATGTGTGGATCTCTTTGTATACACCCTATCAGGGTGTTTTGAGCTTCCTGGATATGTATACTGTTTATCATTAAATTTTGATAATTTTTGGTCTTTTTTTTCAAATAATTTTTCTTCTCCTTTCTCTTCTCTCCTTGTAGGAGTCCCATTGCATGGAAGATAATATGTTTCATGTTGTCTCACAGGTGACTGAGTTCTATTAATTTTCCCTCAGTAATTTTAGTTGGGTTCTGAAGAGTGGATTATATTTAGAAGATTCATTATTTTTCCATCTTGAAATCATCTGTTGCATTCTTCTACAGAATTGTTCATGATTTATTGTTTTGACAACACTCAGACTTTCATTTTTAAAATAATTTTTATCTCCCTCTTGAGAATTTCTTTTATTGCTTCATTGTAGTCATATTTTTCCATTCATTAAATATGACCAACTTTAGTTCTTGGAACATATTTATAATAGCTTTTTGTTGTCTTTGTCTGTTTAAAGACTTCTGGAAATAATTCTATTAACTGCATTTCCCCCTGTATATGAATCCCTTTCCTTGTCTGAAAACTGGTCATTCTGGATGACAATATATTTTAGCATGTCTGGATTCTTATTTTTACTTGGAATGGTGATTATTGTTGCTGCTCTTGTTGACTTTTTAATTCATATTTTTACTTTGGTCTTGCTTGGACTAAATCTATGAATTCTCTTCTCTCTCCCCTATGCTATACAGTATATATCTCTACTTAGTATATATGTGTGCATGTATATTCATAAACACACAAATATGTAACATATTTTATACAGCATATAGTATACAATTCTTGCTGTTTTCCTAACAGTTGCACCTGTTTCTGTGCAGATTGTCAGCTAATAAATAGAGGTTGTGTTCAACAACATTGGGCAACTAAGGGTTCAATCCTCTGCTCATAGGTCTATGTGGGTAAAGGATTATTGAAGGTTCCCTGACATTTTTGTGTCTGCTGTAACTTTTCCTTTCTGGTGGGCCCTTTCAGTGCTCCTATGTGTATATGTACAGCCTCAGGATCAGCTAGGGGCTTATTGATGATGGATGTCCTATCTGCTCTCTACTGCTCCTGAATGGAGCCTCATTTGGGTGTGTGCTTCCCTTACAACACATCCCTAGGTCCTCCTGAAGTTCTTGTCTCTGAGATTGTCCCTTCAACTGATTATGCTGCTAGGAATGGATGTGACGCTGCTCCATAGTTAATGAGCCCCCCCTTTTTTAGAGGTGCCAGGGATTGAATCTGGGTCCTCATACATGGGAGGGAGGACTTGGCCACTGAGCTACACCCA
The DNA here is from genome assembly GCA_004027955.1 of Chaetophractus vellerosus. Taxonomy (NCBI): domain Eukaryota; kingdom Metazoa; phylum Chordata; class Mammalia; order Cingulata; family Chlamyphoridae; genus Chaetophractus; species Chaetophractus vellerosus. The sequence continues at coordinate 8,870 of PVKH010045508.1, forward strand.
CATCCAATGAGCCCTTTCTGACTGTGTCAGAGTTTCTCCTGGTCTCATTGCCTACCCCACCTTGGCAGAACCTCTACAATGACCAAGCTGGGGTGGGAAAGAAATGGGAACAAACTCAAATCAGATGCCACAGATTCCCATTCTTCTTAAAACCATAAATGGTACTAAGATTATTGTATGCCTTTCATCTCTTCTCAGAGAGTGCAAATGGTTGCTTTGGTTAAATTTTACTGCTCGGGGTCATATGTTGGAGAGCATATGCATGGAACTTTTTATATAACCTTAATGTGAACCCATGGAGGTAGGCTTTTTACTTAAAAATTAGTAGGTCCTTTGGGGAAGGGGTAGATGAATTGGCTCAAGAAATAATGGGTGAAAGACTAAATAGTAGCACAAGTTGGGAAGAGTGGTTAAAGACAAGTTAATTCAGGTCATCTTGAATTGTCAGTCACTTTTAGCTACTTGTGCCATGGAGTTTAAAATAGATTTCCAAATCAGCAGAAGTCATGATTTGGAAAAGAATGAATATCACTGGAGCCCTTCCTAAAATGAGAAGAACCAGAAATGTCAGGGTGAGAAAGCTGAGGGTAAGATACTATCTAGGAACTTTCATTTAGATGGCTGAGATTCATACAGAAGAACATAGGGTAACTTTATCATAAGCATAAGTTCTTACCAAATAGAATAAATTGAGTGTAGGAAAATGAATTTTGTATTTTATTTTTCAATGTTTTGTATCTCAGGGCAATGCTAGCATCCTCTTTGAGGGAGCAGTTTGGGGAATTTATGATATCCAACTCATGTGAAAGCCACCTATGCCCTAGTGCATAAGCCTGGTACTTAAACCAATATCCACATATTTTCTTGTCAATGGTGGGGATTACTGTGCATATGTGAGATGGGTGGTCTGTTTTTTAATTAGACTCACATTTATAACAGGGTGGGAGGAAAGAAATGAAGGTTAGTTCTTCACCTCTAATATTTGATGCATATACCCACTCTTCTGAGAAAAAGCAAGAGTATTGTTCTGACAGATGACAAATATATGTAGAGTTTTAGAGCTGGCATGCCCAAACTACTTACCTAATGGCTACCAGTTACCAGTGAACACATAAGGTAGAGTAAATCACCTGTGTCTTATTCTGACATTTCTCTTTATATGATAAATATGGTAAAGATTTAAAGTACTTGGAGATACCAAAAAATTAAATGTTTGTAAAAACTGAATAAATAATACAAACAATAAAATACAAAATATGTTTAAAGGAGAAATAAAAGTATTAAAATGCAATGGGACCTTTTCTTTTTATGGAGATTTCCTATAACCTTTTTCAAATAAATTGTGCACTGTAATACAAAATTAACTAAGGGGGCCGGCTCGATAGCCCAGTGGATAGGGCGCCGGCTACCACATGGGAGGCCCTGGGTTCGATTCCCGGGGACCTCTCCTAGCGGGCAGACCGCCTTGAGAATGGCAAGCCACCATGGGCGGGCCGGACCTGCCGTGGGCAGGGCAAGAAGCTGCCACGGACAGGGCAAGAGCCGCCATGGGCAGGGCAGGTCGCCCGCGGATGGAGCGCAGCCAGCCACCCGCGAACTGAATCAAGCGCCGGCCGTGAATGGATG
>PVKH010045509.1:0-10495 GCA_004027955.1 Chaetophractus vellerosus
GAGGGAGCCCATATGTAGCCCTGACTGGGAAGGCTCAGACAAGGCAGAGCCGGGAGACCACGCACCCGCGGGGTGGACGCTTCCTAGGGCAGAGGCACGGGCAGCGAGGGAAGAGGCTGCGGACTGCTCGCCTGCGGTCACCCTGTCGGGCAGAGCCAGCTTCCCTGCACTCATCACAGATGGGGGGAAGCTCCGAGGCTGGCTGGGGGCTGGGGTGGGCCGTCCAGGGGCCTCGGCACAAGCCGCCGGGGGTCGACGTGGCGCTGAGACGCCCAATCTCTGTCTGCGACTGCGTGCTTCGCGCGCTGTGTGGATCGCGTCTCCCTCTCTCCTGACCACAACTGTTTTGAAACGTGTACTTACAGTTTGGGGGTAAAGTCCCTTCAGTCTTCTGGACTCGATCTTTCCACTCCACCGCTTCGCACGCTCCCCAAAGGGAAGAGGAGCACCGAGCACGGCAGAGCGGCACGAGTGCCCCGCGCGCAGGAGCTCACCTGCAGCGCGTCGGCCCCGGAGCTCCTCTCGCAGCGCCTGTCGAGCAGCCTCTTGCTGGAGAAGGAGGAGAGCCGGAGGTGAAGCCCGTCTCCCCTCACAGTCCTATCGTTTGGTCCTGTTTCCTCTTGGGAAAGGGAGTTTTAGTATTGCTTGCCTGAGTTGAGACAAGAAGAAGAACAGATAAATTAGCAAGGGTTAGAGCGATGGGACTTTGTTTTAAAACTGAAGGTGAGTGAAGTGGGCGGAGCTCAGTGGTTGAGCACCTGCTTCACATGTACGAGGTCCCAGGTTCAGTTCCTGGGACAAAGCACATGACAAAACAAAACTGAAGGCACAGGCAGTGCCCCAGATGTTTTCACAGAGCAATCATACATAAGATACGGGATTCCCACCTACCGCCCTATTAGCACTTGGCGTTGGTGTGGAGCCTTCGGGACAACTGAGGAAAGCTTATTTTTATAACTGTGCTGTGAACTGCTGTAGCTCGTGGTCTAACTTGGGGTTCACTGTTTGCATGGTGTAGTTGCATGCAGTGGATTTCTTTTTCCTACTACCATATATAGAGCATAGCGTTTCCCCTATACCCACATTCAGAGAGAAATATATACACATATATGTATTTCTGTTAGTTACAGTCACAGCGTTGTGCTCCCATCACCACCATCCTCTACTAAAACATTTCCGTCGTCCCAGTTAGGAACTCTACATTTTAAGCTGTATTTTCCCAGTCCCTACTCCCACACTGTTGTCCCGTGGTAACCCCTATTCTAGATTCTGACTGAGTTTCTTTTCTAATTATTTCATACCCATGAGATCATACAATACTTGTCCTTTTGTGCCTGGCCTGTTTCACTCAACGTGATGTCTTCCAGGCTCATCCGTGTTGTTGCATGGATCAGGACTTCGTTCCTTTTTATGCCCAAATAGAATACCCTCGTGTGTACATACCACCCTTCTGTTCCTGGACACTTGGTTTGCGTCCATCTTTTGGCAATTGTGAATATGCTGTGATGAACACTGGTCTGTAAATATCTGTTCGAGTCCCTGCTTTCAGTTCTTTGGGGGGGGGATACTAGTACTAGGATTGCCGGGTCTTATGGTAATTGTGTACGCAGCTTTCTGAGGAACCACCAAACTGTCTTCCACAGCAGGTGCACGGGACCCTTTTACATTCCACCAGCAACGAACGACTGTCCACTCAACACCTGTTATTCTCCTTTTTTTAATAGCAGCCATTCTAATGGGTGTGAATTGGTATCTCATTGTGTTTTGCTTTATTTTTATAATTAGAGAAGTTCTAAGTTTACAAAACACATTTGCTACCACTGATGAGAAAGCATCGTAACGTCACTGCTCTCTGTAGCCCATAGCGTATATTTGGTGTGTTTTCCCCACAAACCATTCTGTTATTAACACCGTGCATTAGTTTTGCACATTAGCGAGAGCTCACGAGAGAATGTACTGTGAGCCGCGGTCTGTCCCCACCTTGGGGTGTGGCAGGTGGTCCACCCTCTGTGGCCCTGCCTTGTACAGTCCGTCCAGCGCGCACGCAGCGGCTCTCCGTCATCGCAGAGCTGTGCTGTCAGCACTCCAAAGGAGAGACCCCGGCCCTCCTAGCGTTGATAAGAGTACCTGCTTTGCCATTGAAAAAACATGACAACGTTGCTGTTAGTTATGGTTTATTAGTTGCATTGGTTGTGTTTTTCCCATGTATCTCAATATTCTTAACACCATGTAACAGAGAAACATTCTTATATTTGAGCTATTAACCACAGTCCTCATCTACCACCAGAATCACTGCTTTACAGCCCCTAGATTATCCTCCGTCTGTCATTGAATTGACATTAATCTCTCTAGACTACTCTTTTCAGCCACATAGACGTTTATAACTCCGCAGTGTTGGTCATTCACATTATATCGTCTTACCACCGACTCTGTCCATTTCCACACATTTACGTCCACCCTGTTAAACATGTGCATACGTCCAGCATCAGCTCCCCCCAACCCACCTTCTGTCTATAGTTTAACCCAAGAGTTTCCTCCTCACATTTAAGTCATACCAGTGAGACCAGACAATATTTGTCTTTATGTGTCTGGCTTATTTCACTCAGCATAATGTCCTCAGTTTCCCCCATGGTGTCGTGTGCTTCCCGACTTCATTTTCTTCTCACAGCTGAACAGTACTCCATCGTGTGTGTGCGCAGCATTTTGTCCATCCATCCATTGGCAACTGTGAACAGCGCTGCTGTGAACATCGGTGTGCAATGTCAGTTTGTGTTCTTGATTTCAGTTCTTTCATATGGCAGCCGCCAAGCTGTCCCCCAAGAAGGCTGCACCATTTTACAGTCCCACCAGCAGTGAAGGTGCGCTCCCATTTCTCCATGTCCTCCGGTGCCTGGGTTTTCTGTTTTTTCAGTAATGCCATTCTGCATGTGTGAGCTGATAGCTCATTGTAGTTTTGGTCTGCATTTCCCTAATCACTAGTGATGGTGAGCATCTTTTAATGTGCTTTTTGGCCATTTGTATTTCTTCTTTGGGAAAATGTCTGTTCCGGGCTTTTTGCCCATTTTTAAATTGGGTCGCTTGTCTTGTTATTGTTGAGTTGTATGAATCTCTTTTATATAACATGATAATCAAACCTTTACCTACTCCCATTGAGTAGGCTGCCTTTTCACCTTAACAAAGTCATTTGAAGCACAAAAGTGTTTCGTTTTAGGGGCAGAGGTAGCTCAGTGGTTGAGTGCCATCTCTCAGGTACAAGGTCCCAGGTTCAATCCTCAGTACCTTCTAAAAAAATTTTATTTGTTTAACTTTGAGGAGGTCCCATTTATCTATTTTTTTCTTTGATTGCTCATGCTTTGGATGTGAGGTTTAAGAAACCACCTACCACAAGACCTTGAAGGTGTTTCCCGACATTTTCTTCTAGGAGTTTTATGGCTCTAGCTTTTACATTTGGTCCTTGATCCGTTTTGAGTTCATTTCTGTCTGAGGTGTGAGGTAGGGGTCCACTTCCTTTTGGCTGTGGGTGTCCAGTTATCCCAGCACCGTATGTTGGCTAGACTGCTCTGTCCCAGCTAGGTGGGTTTGAAAGGCTTGTCAGAGTCACTAGACCATAGATATGAGGGTCTATTTCTAAACTCTCAATTTGATTCCGTTGGTCAGTCAGCCAGTGCCATGCTGTTTTTAGCACTGTAGCTAAGTAATATGCTTTAGAGTCAGGAAGTGAGAGTCCAACTTTGTTCTTTTTAGGCCCCTTAGCCTTCCAAATAAATTTGGTAATTGGTTTTTTAATTTCTGCAAAAAAGGCTGTTTTTTTGTTTGTTTTTTGTTTTGCTGTCAGGAAGTGTGCCAGGAGCTTTTTCCATGGCCCACCAAAGCTGAGCTTTCTTGAGCTACCAGCAAATGCAGCCCCTTAACCAGCTGTCCCCGCGGCCCTGAGGACACGTTGCAGCACCACGCCTACCCCAGCACTGCCCTGGTCCAGGGAGGTTGGGACCCTGGCCGCCATGGTGGCCTGACAGGAGCATGGGGCGGTGGGCACTGGCAGCTGCCACGCGGAGAGAGCAGTCTACAGCTCTGCGCCCAGCTCCTCAGCCGCCTCCTCCCCCTTCGCTGGGTGCCGTGCGGTGTCCCTGCTCTCCACCTCTTCCCACAGTCTTACCTTTTCTTTAACAGTGAGAAAATACGGCTAACATCAAAATCTGTTCACCTGTTTCAAGTGGAAAGCCCTTTGACATCAAGTACAGTGATGCTCCTGTGTCACTTTCACCACTATTTCCAGACTATTTTCGTCATCCCAAATCCCAGACTCCTACTCGTGTAGTAATTCTTCTTGTTCCTGCTCCCCCACCCCTGGCAGCCACTGTTGCTCTCTGTCCCCGTCAGTTTGCGCATTCCGTCTTTCATGACGGAGAAGCCACACAGTATTTGTCCTTCCGTGCCTGCTTGCTCCGCTCGGCGCGGCGTCCTCAGCCTCCATCCGTGTGACAGTATGTGCCAGCACTTCGCTGCTCTTTAAGGCGGAGCAGTGGCCCACTGTGTGGGTGTGCTACCTCTTGCACAGTTTCCTGCCTTCTATGAACTTTGGGTTTTGTTTGCTCTTCCTGTTCTAATTCCTTTCATTGTGAAGTTCGGTTGTTTTTTTTTTTAAAGATTTATTTTATTAATCTCTCCCCCACCCCCCTCATTGTTTGTGCTCACTGTCTGCTTTCTGTGTCTGTCTGTTGACTGCTCATCGTCTTTTTAGGAGGCACTGGGAACCGAACCTGGAACCTCTTATGTGGGAGGGAGGCGCCCAGTCACTTGAGCCACCTCTGCTCCCACTTGTGTGTCTTGTTGTGTTTCCTCATTGTGTCCCTTCATTGCATCATCTCGTTGCGTCACCTCACCGGTCAGCTCGTCTTCTTTAGGAGGCACCAGAAACTGAACCTGGGACCTCCTGTGTAGTAGGCCGGTGCCCAACTACTTGAGCCACATCCGTTTCCCTAGGTTATTGATTTCTGATCTTTTTTAATGTAGACATTTAGAGCTATGAATTTCCCCCTGAGCACTGTCTTCATTGCATCCCATAAGTTTTGGTTTGTTGTGTTTTCATTTTCATTAGTCTCATGATATTTCCTAATTTCTGTTGTAGTTTGTTGTTTGACCCATTGGTTGTTAAATAGTGTGTTCTTTAATTTCCACATGTTTGTAAGTTTTCCAGTTTTCCTTCTGTTGTTGATTTCTAGCTTTACTCCATTGTGGTCCAAGAAGATACATTGTATGGTTTCATTATTTTTAAATTTGTTAAGATTTGATCTGTGGCCTAACGTGTTCTGTCCGGGAAATGCCCCCGTGCTCCTGGGAGGAGCGTGAGCCTGCGGTTGTCGGGTGGACTGTCCCATTCGCGCCCTTGGGCCTCAGCGGCTGGCGGCGCTGCCCAGTCCTCTGTGCCCTCCTCCATCTGCTCAGACGTGCTCTCGGTTATGGAAAGAGCTGTGTGGGGGCCTCAGCTGCTTTTGTGGACCTGTCTGTCTTTCCTTTCAATTCTGCCAGTTTTTGCTTCGTGTGCTTTGGGGCTTTGTAGTAAGGTGCACAAGTTTGTAATCGTTACATCTTCTTGCTGGATTGAGCCTTCATCGTTTTATAATATCCTTCTTTGTCTTTGACTTTAAGTCTATATTGTCTGACGGTAACGTTGCCTCAGAGCCGGCGCCAGCCATCTGAAGTGGCTGGTGAGAAGCGGTGATGGGCGGTCAGAGCACAGCGCCCCCTGCCGCCAGCCTCTTCCCCACTTCCTCCCTGGGTGCTGCACCCCTCCAGAACAGGGGATTCAGGCAGTTCCTGCCAGTTCCCTGGTTGTTTGTGGAGGGACTGGCACCTGCAGCTTCCTGCTCTGCCGCCTTCCCACAGTCCTACCTGCAGATAGGTGGCTTTGGGCGTATTTGTAGTCAGCCGCAGGCATCTCCCCTCGTGGCCTGTGCCCGCCTGGGCACGGCCCGCATTCCTGCCCCTTCCGCCCTTGTCGGTGCTCGCTCCCCGTTCTCTCCCTGTTCTCTCCCCGTGCCCCGTGGCACCCCCAGGCTGCCTTCAGCCCCTCCATGTCAGCCCTCCCCTGCACCCCATGCCCCTCTGGGGCCTCCTGCACCCACTGCCCGGGGATTTCCCCCTTCTCATCGATCTGAAATAAAGTCAGTGTTCTGCCACTTCCAAGGGCAAAGCTGGATCCCCGAGTTTGCCTCTGAACCCTGGCTTTGCATATCCTACAGCTTTCTTGAAATCTGCTCTGGAATGTCCAGTGACCCTTTCCGATTTAAGCTGTCCTAGATCAAATTCCCGACTTCTGACCAGCCGCTCTCCCGGTGCTCGTCTTCAGCTGCCCCCTTCCAGCTGCCCAAGCCAAGACCCTGGACTCAGCCACATCCAACACCCACAAGTCCTACTGCCCTGTTCAAATTAGCATTTAACCAATAAAAAAACCTATTAACTAAATTAGTTAGCCGTTCATTTAATGCAGTGACAGTCCGACCCGTAGTGAAAATCAAAGACATTAACCTTTTTTCAAGTCGGTTTGGGAAGAGTGAGCAATGGTTGCTTTGTGCTTCCGCGCTCAGGCTCTCAGTCTGCTTCGTGCCGTTTCAGGTTCGAGGACCAGCTTCAGCGGTGGCTGTCTGACGACGCGGAGGTGCTCACGGGCCCCACCTCCCTTCCCCTCTACCTTCCTCAGACCCTGGTCTCTCTGCCTCAGACTCTGCAGCCAGTGGTGAGAGCGCCTGCGACTAAGAGCCCTCAGGTACCAAGGGGCGCAGTCAGCCCTTAGGCTCAAGGCTATCGCGGGAGGCAGTGGCCGGAGTCAGACCGTCTTACGGGACAGGATGATCCAGGACCGACCAGTCCTGCGTTTCTGCTTGAGAAATGAAAGAAAATGGAATCGAAACACGTTTTGGGACTAGCAGAGCCCACAGCACGTGCTAGTGCGTGTGCGGGTGTGGCTCGGCCGTTCGGGGTGCGTGCCGCCTGGGCGCCCTGGGGGAGCGGCTCTCCCTAGTTTACAGTGAGGGCTCGCCCGGGCTGCCCAGCGGGCCAGTGGCAGAGCTGCTTCCCCAAGCCAGGGCTCTCCACCTCCCCTTCCTTCCTTCAGGGGTAAGAGGCAGAAGCAGAGTTGTTACACAGAGATGAGCTGCTGGACTGGGAAGCCCCAAACAGAGACGCGTTTACAATGACACACCATGTCTAGCTACCAGTTTGCAGAAACTTTTAAAATATTCATATGCTTTGACTTAGCATTTCTGCTTTAAAGAAATCATCAGATATTCTCAAAAATTAATGCTTAAAAATGTTCGTGGTAGCGTTAGCCATGCTTCATAAAGGTGACCTGGTGAAGTGACCCCACACGTTCGTCTGGTGGAATAGCACGCAGCACCGGCAGCCTCGCTTTATGAATGCGGCGGGCCCTGGAAACTGCTCGTGACAGCGTGTGAGGAGGACGCTCGTGTGGAGCGATTGCACGCGTGTGCTTGGGGGGCCGGAAGGCTGTGTGTCCCCAGCCAGACCTGGCGCCTCCACAGCGAACGGGTCTTGGTTTATCGCTATCCCGAAACTACCTTTACATTTATTTATTTTTAAAATTCAAACAGAATGAAAGGACAGGAGAGCGGCTGCAGCCAGCTGAGGTGGCAGTCAAGTCTCTGAGCGAGCGGCTGCAGCACCTGGAGAGGCTGATCCGGAGCACAAGGGAAGAGGAAGCGGCGTCTGAGCTCCACCTCTCTGCGCTGCTGGACATGGTGGACATTTGAGCAGCTGGCCTGAGAGAGGGAAGGCCTCTCTGGAGGCGGTTCTGTTCTTACTCAAAATAATGTTATTCTCAGGTGCTTGAGGCACTGTTGGAAAAGTGATGATTAATCATGCAAATAAACCTTTTGAATGTCCAGCGAGGTCTTCCCCAGTTTCAGAGTGAAAGCTGGTCACCTTGCTTCGTGGCGTCTTGATGTTCTTACCCATCTCCGGCGATGCTTGCATAGGAGCTGCAGGCTCTGCCCGCCAGGCCCCCAGCCCGCGCCCAGGAGGGCTGTATGCAGATAGCAGCTTCCTGAGCAGGGCCCGGCAGACGGGAGGAGCGCGCAGAGCTGGAGGAGAGCGGGGTGCAGCTGGGAGGACGTGAGGACGCTTGGAGGAGCCACGTGAAGGAGAGGCTGAGACCACAGGGCTTGCTGCTGGGCGCACCCTGGGACCAGCGTTGGAGGGTGTCAGGCGGAGAAGTAACCTGGTCACATTTTCTCTTAAAAATGGCGTATGATGAATTAGGGGGTTCTGTGAGGAGGTGCTGCAGCTGTCCAGGAAGGGAGGAAGCTCTTGGGGTGGGGGGGTAAACCTGAGCCCAGGAAAGAGGCATGGCCAGGACCTGGGCGCTCCACCTTAGGCAGCACCTCCTGACTGATCTCAAATTCCCCAGGCTCTCCAAGAGCCGTATTTCATTTCTTCTTCTCCTCTTCACACCTCCAGAATTCTTAGAGCGTGGCCTTGCTTCTTCTTTCACTGGGAAAGCAGGAAGCACTAAGAAGAGAACGTCTCACCACCACCAATCCCCGCTTCCTAAAAACTAACCGCACTCGGCTATCAGGGATTTTTCAGCGAGTAGCTCAGGCTTAGCAGTGAAGACTCCAGTAACGCGCTCGTCCTGAGGTCGGGCGTCGTCCCTGAGCCCCTGCGCTGCCAGCCACCAGCACAGACAGGCCCGCCCCGCCCCCTGAACGGCGACTCTGGTGTTGGCTCGGTGGGTGCTGAGCTCTGTACTGTCTGTAATTACATCCCCTTTAGGGGCAGCCTCTGGTCTTTCCCTCGCTTAGTGCTCCGTGTCCTGTCCCGCCCCCTCCAAGCCCTCTGCCTTCAGAGCCAAGCTCCAGCTCCACTCCCTGCCCAGGCCTGGGTGTCTGTGCTCTGGGCTTGCGCTTGGCTGCCATCCTGGGCTTCCTTCATCGTCGCCAGCCCAGGAACCCCTTGGCCTCAGACACCCCAACCCCTCCTGGATTCTGAGTCCCTGCACTCTTCCTTGGTTTGCTCTTTGTCAGGGGAGGGGGCCCTCAGCGGAGAGAGCGCTAAGCTTACACTGGGGAAGAGCACATGGTAAGGGAGATCCTATAGTGGGCACCTGTGGACAGCAACCTGCCACGCTTTCTCAGTCTCTATCCATAGCTACCCACCTGTCCTGGGAATTGTATTACGTTATTTAAGGGGAGTGGATGCAGCTCCGTGGTTGAGCACCTGCTTCCCATGTACGGGGTCCTGGGTTCAGTCCCCGGCACCTCCTAGAAACTAATGAAGAAACCACCTCTCATTGGGGAGCGGATGTAGCTCAGTGGTTAAGTGCCTGCTTCCTGGGCTAAATTGCCGGTACCTCCTAAAAACTTTAATATCTTCTCCACTGGTTTCCTTTGGAACTCCTCATATTCAGATATTTGAACACCTAGATTGATCCTCTATTTTTCTTTTCTCTCCAATTTTTGCCATCCTTATCTTTTAGTCCTACTTTATGGGAGAATGTCTCTATTTTCTCTTCCTTTTCCAGTGATTTTTAAAATCTCTGCCACCATATTTTTCATTTTTCAGAGTCTTTTCTTAATGTTTCTTATTTAGGACACCCCTTTTATTTATTTGTTCATTCAGTAAACATTTATTGAGGATTTACTGGGTACCAAGCATCATTCTAGGTGCAGCAGTGAACAAAACAAATTCTGAACTTCCCTTTTGTGGGGACAGTACACGAGCAGGCTCAGTTTACCAGGCTGCTGCGGCAAACACAACACAAAGGCCAGCTGAGACAACAGGCATTGTTCCCTCACGCTTCTGAGGGCTGGAAGCCCAGCACCCAGGTCTCACCAGGCCAGGCCTTCTCCCCGGAGTCTGGAGCTGCGGTCCTTGGGGCACCTGGGCTCACACCTCTGCCTCCTCCCAGTTTCTGCCGACCTCTGGCTGCTTGCGCCTTTCTCTGACCGCATCCGCGTCTCCTGCCTTGTATGGCCCCGTGTTCCAGATGAAGACCCGCCTCACTGGGCTCACAGCGGAGCCCACAGCTTGCCTGATGGGAAGCCTTCAAGGGTCCTGTTCAGCCCCACGGGAACGCGGATGCGCCGCGCGGTATAAATGCACGAGACACTTGCTCCGCCATGGGCGGTAAGCACAGAGGGAAAGGCAAGGCTCGCTTCATGGCAGCGTCCCAGTTCTGTGGGGACCTGACTTTGCCAAAGTTCTCTTCCACATCTCACATCATCACCTCTTCTCAGAGCTGCCTTTTTCTGTGTTTTCCTCCAATGTCTGGCTCACGTTGAAGATGTGGCTCTGAGGAGCTTCTCTGCCTTTTTATGGGATCATCCCAGTTGCCAGCGTTCACGGCCTTTTCTGGGAGGCAGTTGCTCCACAGGAGCCTCCCACTTCTGCCTGAAGCTCTACGGCTGACTTACAAAACTTCCAAAACTCGTCATACAGGACTCCCATACATCACCCACCACCACCCATCTGCATGGTT